>JAREIK010000416.1:118396-196718 GCA_029783825.1 Sapria himalayana
GAAGAGAATAAGAAGAGGAAAAAGAAGAAAATGAAGATTAAGAAGAAGAAAATGATGATGATAATGATGATGATGATGATGATGATGATGAATAAGAGGAAGAGAAAATAAAAAAAGAAGAGGTAGAGGAAAAAGAAGATGAAGAATAATAAGAAGAAGAGAAAGAGGAAGAAGAAGAATGAAAAAGATGTAGAAGAAGAAGAACAATAATAAAAAAAGAAGTAGAAGAAGAAGAAAAACATTTAGAAGAAGAAGGGGAAGAAGCAAAAGAAGGAGATAAAGATTAAAATGAAGAAGAAAAAAAATGAGGAAGAAGAAGAACAAGAAGAAGAGTAGGAAAAAAAGAAGAAAAATAAAAAAAAAAGAATAAGAAATATAAGATAAGGTAAAAGAACAAAAGGAAGAATAAAAAGAAGAAAAAAAAAGTAAAAGAAGAATAATAGTATGAATAAATAAAAATAAAGAATAAAAAGAAGATGAGGAAGAATAACAAGAAGAATAAAAAGATAATGAAGGAGAACAAAAAGAAGATGAAGATGAAAAAAACAAATAAAGAAGAAGAAGAAGATGAGAGAAAAGAAGAAGAAGAAGAAGAAGAAGAAGAAGAAGAAGAGGAAAAAAGAAGAAGGAGAAGATTAGAAAGAAGTAGAAAAATTTTATTAAGAATAAAATGAATAAGAAGAAGAGGAATAAGGAGGAGGAGGAGGAGGAGGAGAGGAAGAAGAAGAAGAAGAGAAATAAGAAGAAGAGGAGGAGGAGGAGGAGGAGGAGGAGGAAGAATAAGAAGAAGAAGATGATGATGATGATAATGATGAAGAGAAAGAGGAAGAAAAAGAAGTACAGGAAGAGGAAGAAAAATAAAAAAAAAGAAAAAGAAGAAGAAATTAAAAATGAACAAGAAGATGAAGGCAAAGTAGAAGAAGAAGTAGTAGTGGTAGTAGTAGTAGTAGTAGAAGAGGAAGAAGAAAAGAAGAGGAAAAAAAAGTGAAAGAAGAAGAACAAGAAGTAGTTGTTGTAGTAGGTAGGATTTGGTAGTCTGTGTTATTTTAATTAATTGGGGGTAGAATTTGGCAGTCTATGTTAATTTTAAGCCTAGCAGACATGTGATATAGTGCTTAGTCTTGTATGGACATGAATAAAGGAGAAAGACAAAGATTGAAATCAACACAAAGATTCAACAAGGAAGGACAAAGGTAAGTAAACTCCTTCAAAAAAACAGAGTTTTTTCTTGATATATTTCAGATTAGAAGCTTTAAAAGTCAAAGCCAACTAAAAGAGTTAAAGTAAAGCGTAGCATCAAAGAAGGATACATTGGGGCAATTTAAAGAATGACGAGGCAGAAATATGGCGAATGAATATGCTTATTCAAGTAGACATGGCAGGGGAGAAAAGACACTAAGGATTGGTCGGTAAAGCTGCACTTGTAAAACCTTTTTGGAGCATCAAAAATGTCACAATCACTCAACAAAGAGAAAGCAACACGAAGACAGCAAAGAGGCACTCGAGATACATTAAATATATACCATAATATGCCTAAAGAATTTTATCAAAAAGGCAAAGGGAAGGCAACACAAAGGGGCCTACTTGAAGAAGAAACTAAAGACAAGAATACATATTAAAGAATGTTATCCATAGCATAAACATTGTAACATATATTGTAAAAAAGTGGAGTCATATAGGTGGCTAGATGGGTGTAAAGGGCTTGGGGTAGCAAGTAAGTATGTTGTAAAAATGGTATTCCTCCGCCAAAAGAGAGAGTTAATTTATAATAAAACAAATTTTATTAAAAAAAAGTAGTTGTAGTAGTATAGGATGAAGATGAAGAGGAAGAAATTGAAGATGAAGAAGAAGAAAACGGAAAGGAAGAAAAATAATATGAATGGGTAGATGAAGTAAAATTAGAAGAAAAATAAGAAATAGAAGACGAAGAATAAGAAGAAGAACAACAAAAAGAAGAAGTAAAAGAAGAAGCATAAGGAAGAGAAGAAGAAAAAGAAGAAAAAGAAAAAATGAAGAAGAATAAGAAGAAGAGGAAGAGGAATAATAATAAGTATAGGATGTACAAGAAGAGAAGGAAATTTAAGAAGAAGAATAAGAAGAGAAGGAATTTGAAGAAGAAGAAGAATAAGAAGAAGAACATGAAGAATAAAAAGAAGAAGAGGAAGAGGAAGAAGAAGAAAATGAGGAAGAATAGGAAGAAATAAGAAAAAGAATAAGAGGAAGAAGAAGAGAAATAATAAGAATAAAGGAAGAAAAGGATGAAAAAAACAATGGAGAATGAGAAAAATGAAAAGAAGAAGAAGAAAAAGAAGATGAAGAAGAAGGAAATGAGAAGAAGGAAAGGAGAAGAAGGAGACGAAGAGTTAAGAGAAATATAAGATGGAGAGAATGAAAATAAAAAATAAAGAAGGGCAAGAAGATGATGAATAGGAAAAAGAGAAAGAAGAGGAAGAAAAATAAAAATGTGATGATGAAGGAAAAGATGAAGAAGAAAAAGTAAAAGAAGAAGAAGTAGTAGATGTATATTGAGAAGAATAAAAAGAAAAGTAGAAGAAGAAGAATAAAAAGTAGCTATAGAAGAAAATGATCTTGAAGAAGAAGAAGAGAAAAAAGTAGATGAGGAGAAAGATTAGAAGAAATAAACAAAAAAAAAGAAAGTGAAGAAGCGGAACAAGAGGTTGAAAATAAGAAGAAGAGCAAAAATAAAAATAAAAAGTAGAAGAAAAATAAAATGAAGAAGAAAAAGAAGAAGAAAAAGAAAGATAAAAAGAGAAAAATAAGAACTAGGAGGAGGATAAGAAAAAGAAGAAGGAAGACAAGAAAAATAAAAATAGAAGAAGGATGGAAGAATAAAAAAAAAGAAGAAGAAGAAGAAGAAGAGAAAGACAAAGAACAATAAGAAATAGATAAATAAGAGTAAGAAGAAGATTAAGAAGAAGAAAAATAAGAAGAGGAACAAGAAAAAGAAGAAGAAGAAGAAGAAGAAGAGGAACAAGAAAAAGAAGAAATTGTAGTAAAATATGAAGAATAAAAAAAGAATAAGAAGAAAAGAATGAAGAAGATGATGATTAAGAAGAAGAATAAAAAGATGATGATGATGAACAAGATGAAAAAGATGAAGGAAGAAAAGAAGAAGAAGAAAAAGAAAAAAATGATGAAAAAGAGGAGGAAGAGGAGGAAGAGGAAGAAGAGAAAGAAGAGAAAGAAGATGTAGAAGAAAAAGAAGAGGTGGAATGGGAAGAAGAATAAGAAGATGCTGAAGATGTAAAAGTTGAGAATGAGAAAAAGAAGAAGAAAAAGAAGACGAAGAAGAAGATGTGAAAGGAAAAGAAGACGTAGGAGAAGTATAAGGAGATGAAGAAGGAGAATAAGGAAAAGGTGAAGAAGGAGATGAAGAAAAATAAGGAGAAGAATGAGAATCGAAAAAAGTAGGTAAAGAGTGAGAAGATGAATCTGAAGATAAATAATGAGAAGAATGATAAGGAGAAGAAGGAGAAGATGGAGAACAAGGTTAATAAGAAGTAGAAGAAGTAGAAAAGGAGAAGTAGGAGAAGCGGTAGAAAAATGAAAAGGAGAAAAAGCAGAAGAATGAGAAGAAGGAGAAGAAGTATAAGGAGAAGAATAAAAATAAGGTAAAGAATAAGAACAAGCAACGAATAAGAACAAGGAGAAGGAGAAGTTGATGGAGAAGGAGTTGATGGAGAAGAAGGAGTTGAATGAGAAGAAGGAGTTGAAGGAGAAGAATGAGTTGAAGGAGAAGAAGGTGAATAAAGAGAAGAAGGAAAAGAAATAGGAGTAAGAGGAGTAAGTGTAGGAGAAGAAAGAGAAGAAGGAGAAGAATGAGAAGAAGGAGAAGAAGGAGATGAATGAGGTAAATAAGATAGAAGAGAAGAAGGAGAATAAGAAGAATGAGGAGTTTATGAAGATGAAGGAGAAAGAGGAAAAGGAGGAGGAGGAGGAGATTGAGATGAAGGATAAAAAGGAGAAGAAAGTGAAAATGGAGAAGGAGAAAATTTTGAAGAAGGATAAGAAGTAAAAGTAGGAGCAGATGGATATTGAAAGAAAGAAAAGGAAAAGAAGAAGATTGAGAAGGAGAAAAATGTTAATAAGGAGTGAAAGTAGAAGAAAGATAAGATGGAGAAAAAAGAAAAAGAAAGAGAAAAAGGAGAAGAATGAGAAGATGGAGAAGGAGGTAAAAAAGGAGAAGAAGGAAAAGAATGAGAAAAAAGAGAACGAGGAGAAAAAGGTGATAAAAGAGAAGTAGGATAAGAATGAGAAAAAGGAGAAGAAATGAAGATTGAGATGAAGGATTGGAAAAAGAGAAGAAGAAGAAGTTGGAGAAGAAGGAGAAAAAGTAATAAAAGTAGAAGACGAAGACAAATAAAGAAGAAACATGAAGAACGATAAGAAGGAGAAGAAGTAGATGTTGGAGATCGAGGAGAAGGAGGAGGAGAATAAGAAAAAAGAGAATAATGAAAGATGGAGTAGAAGGATGAAGAAAAGGAGGAGGTGGAAGAAAAATCAAGGAGAAGGTTGAGGAGAAGGAGGAGGAAAAGGCAGAGAATGTGCAAAATAAGAAGAATAAGAAGTAAAAGAAGAAAAATATGAATAACAAGATGAAGGAGATGAAGAAGAAAAAAATAAGAAGAAGAATAATAATAATAATAATAATAATAATAATAGGAACAATAAGATTAAGAAGAAAAAGAAGAAAAAGAAGAAAAAGAAGAAAAAGAAGAAAAAGAAGAAAAAGAAGAAAAAGAAGAAAAAGAAAATAAGTTGAAAGAAGAAAAAAAAAGCAGAGGAAGAGAAAGAAGAGGAATAAAAGGTAGTAGAGGAAGAAGAAGTCGAAAATCTAGAAAATAAAAAAGTTGAGAAGAGAGAAGAAGAAAAAAAGTAGAAAAGGAAGAAGGAAAATAAGATGTAGGAGAAGTATAAGGAGATGAAAAAAAAAGTAGAAGGAGAATAAGGCGAAGAACGATAATAAAAAGAAGGTGAAGAATGGTAAGACAAAGAAAAAGATGAAGAATGAGAAGAACCAGAAGGAGAAGAATGTAAACAAGGAGGAGGAGGAGGAGGAGGAGGAGGAGAAGAAGAAGTATAAAAAATGAAGGAGAAGAAGTAGAAGAATGCAAAGAAGGAGAAAAAGCAGAAGAATGAGAATAGGGAGAAGTATATAAACAAGGAAAAGAAGGACAAGAATGACAAAACATAGAAGAAGGAAAAGTATAAGAAGGAGAAGGAGACAAATGAAAAGTAGGAGAAGAATGAGAAGATGGAGAAGATGGAGAAGAAGAAAGAGAAGGATAAGATAAGATAAGAAGGAGGAGGAGGAGAAAAAAGAGAGTGAGAAAAAGAAAAAGTGGAGGAGGAGAAAGAGAATGAGAAAGAAAAGGAAGAAAAAGGAGGAGGAGGAGGAGGAGGAGGAGGAGAAGAAGAATAAAAAGAAGTAGTAGAATAAGAAGAAGAAGAGGAAGAAGAAGAAGAAGAGGAAGAAGAGGAAGAAGAAGAAGAAATAGAAGAAAATAAAGTAGAAAGGAAGAGGAACAAAAAGAAGAAGATGAAAAGGAAGAAAAAGTAGATGATGATGAAAAGGAAGAAAAAGAAGAAGATGATGATGATGATGATGATGAGGAAGAAGCATAGGTTGTAGAAGAGGAATTAGAAGAAGAAGAAGCAGAAGAAGAAGGGTAAGGAGAAGATGAAGAAGAAAATGAAAAAGAAGAAGTGGAAGAAGAAAAAGAAGAAATAGAATAAGAAGATCAAATAGAAGATAAAGAAGAAGTAGAAGAAGAAATGAAGAAGAAGAAGAATATGATTATGATGATGCTGAACAAGAATAAGAAAAAGATGAAGAAGAAAAAGAATAAGAATAAGAAAAACATAAAGAATAAGTAGAAAAAGAATAAGAAGAATTGGTAGGAGAAGAGAAGAAGAAGATGATGATGATGATGCTGATGATGATGATGATAAATAAAAAAGGAAAAGAGGAGAAAGATAAGAAGATGACGAAGATGAAGAAGGAGGAGGAGCAGAAGAATAAGAACTAGAAAGAAGATGGAGGAGGAGGAGAAGAAGAAGAAGGAAAAGATTATTAATAATTAGAATAACATGATAAAGAGGATCAAGCAAATGAAGCAGGTGAGTAAGATAATATATAAGAAGTAGAAGTGGAAGAGTGAGAAGAAGAAAAAGAAGAAGTGGAAGAGTAAGAAAAAGAAAAAAGAGTAAGAGTAAGAAGAAGAAGAATAATAAAATGAAGAATAAAATGAAGAATAAAAAGAAGAGAAACAAGAATAAGAAGAATATGAAAAAAAGAGGAAGACAAAGAAGAATATGAAGAAGTAGAGGAAGAAGAAGAAGAATAGGAATAGGAAAAGAAGAAAAGGAGGAAGAAGATGAAGAGGAATTAGAAGAAAAAGAATAAGAATAAGAATAAGAAAAAGAGAAAGAATAATAAGAAGAAGAATAATAAAAATAAAAGAAAGAAGAATAATAATATTAAGAAGAAGTAGAATAAGATGATGATGAAGATAAAAAAGTTTAAAAAAGATAAGAAGAAGATTATGAATAAGAAGAAGAAGAAAATAATAATAATAATAATAATAAGAAAAAGAGGAAAAATGAGAAATAAGAGGATAAGAGGTAGAGCAGGAATAAGAATTAGAAGATCCAAAAAAATGGAAAAGTTGAGAAGGAGGAGAAGGAGAAGAAAAAGAAGAATGAAAATAAGATGTAGGAAAAGTAGACGGAGATGAAGAAGGAGAAGAAGGAGAAGGAGAAGAAGGAGGAGAAGAATAAGGTGAAGAATAAGAATAAGAAGAAGAAAGGTGAAGAATAAGAATAAGAAGAAGAAGGTGAAGAATGAGTAGATGAAGAAATGATGAAGAAAGAGAAGATGAATAAAAGATGAAGAATGAGAAGAACAAGAAGAAGAAGAAGAAGAAGAAGAAGAAGGAGAAGAATGAGAACAAAGAGAAGGAGTATAAAAAAAGAAAGAGAAAATGTAGAAGATAGAGAAGAAGTAGAAGAATCTGAAGAATGAGAAGAAGGAAAGAAGCAGGAGAATGAGAATGAGGAAAAGTATAAGAACAAGAAGAAAAAGGAGAAGGATGACAAGAAATAGAAGAAGGAAAATGAGAAGAAGTAGAAGAAGGAGACAAATGAAATGAAGGAGAAGAAGAGAAGAAGGAGAAGAAAGAGAAGAAGGAAAAGATGGAGAAGAAGCTTAAAAAGGAGAAGTGGTATAATTAGGATAAGAAGTATAAAGAGACGAAGAAGAAGAACGAGAAGAAAGAATCAGGTGGGAAAAAGTAAAAGAATGACAAGACGGAGAAAAGTGTAAAAAGGGAAAGAAGTGGAACGAGGATAAAAAGTAAAAGATGGTGAAGATAGATAAGGAGGAGATTGTGGAGAAGGAAAAGGATGAGAAGAAAAATAAAATGGAGAATATGGAGATGAAGGATCTGAAAGATTAAAAGAAGGAGGAGAAGGAGTAAAAGAATGAAGAGGAGAAGAATAAAAATGAGAAGAAAAAAAAAGAACAAGATAAAGTAAAATATAGAGATGAAGGATCAGAAGGATGAGGATAAGGAGTAGGAGGATTAGTAGGGTAGAATGTGGAGGAGGAGGAGTCGAAGAAGTAGTGAAGGTATAGAAGGAGAAGAAGGAGAAGAAGTAGAGGTAAAAGAAGAATGAGAAAAAAGAGAAGAAAGAGAAGATGTAGAAAAAGATGTTGAAGGAAAAGATGGAGAAGAAAGAGAAGGATAAGATGAATGAGAAGGAGGAGGCTGAGAAGGAGGATAATTAATAGAAGAATGAATGAAGGTGAAAAATGATAAGAAGAGAAAGTAGGAGAATTAAGTGAAGAAAGAGAAGAAGGAGAAGATGTAGAAGAAGGAGAAGAAGGAAAAGAAGGAGAAGAAAGAGAAGAAGGAAAAGAAAAAGAAGAAGGAGAAGGGAGAGAAGAAGGAAGAGAAGGAGAAGAAGTAGAAGAAAAAAAAGGAGATGGAGGAGGAGGAGAAAAAGGTAACAAATAATAAGAAGGAGAAGGAGCAGACACAGAAGAAGGAGAAGAATAATAAGAAGTAGAAGGAGAAGGAGAAAGAGAAGAAGGAAAGAAGAATGAGGAGGAGGAGGAGGAGGAAAATGAAGAGAAGAAGGAGAAGAAGGAGAAGAAAGCGAAGAAGGAGAAGAAGGCAAAGAAGGAGAAGAAGGCGAAGAAGGAGAAGAAGGAGAAGAAGGAGGAGAAGGAGAAGAAGGCGAAGAAGGAGAAGAAGGAGAAGAAGGCGAAGAAGGAGAAGAAGGAGAAGAAGGAGGAGAAGGAGAAGAAGGAGAAGAAGAAGGAGGAGGAGGAGAGGAGGAGAAGAAGGAGAAGAATGAGAAAAGGGAGAAGAAAGTGAAGAAGGATAATAAGGTGAACAAATAGATGGATAAATGTAATAGAAAAAGAAGAAGAAATAGAAGTCGAAGATGTGGGAAAAGGGTTGAAGGAGAAGAAGGAGAAAAAGGAAAAGAAGATGAAGAAAGAGAAGAAAGAGAAGAAAGAGAAGAAGAAGAAGAAGAAGAATATATTAAAGAGTGAGAAGAAGGAGAAAAAGTAATAAAAGGAGAAGATGAAAAGAAATAGAAGAAAAAGAATAAAGAAAAGAAGGAGAAGAAGGAAAATAAGGAGAAGAAGGAGAACATGGAGAAGTTGGAGGAGGGAGATGAGAAGAAGAAGAAAAAGAAAAAAAAATTAAAGTATAAGGATGAATAGAAGGAGGAAGAGGTGAAGAAGAGGAGATGGAGGAGAAGTCAGAGAAGGTGAAGTAGAAAAAAAAGAAGAAGAAAAAGTAAAAGAATATGAAAAAGAAGAAAATGATGAAGAAGAATATAAAAAAGAATATGGAGACAAAGGAGCAGAAGGATGAGGAGGAGTAGAAGAGAAGAATGCAGAGGAGGAGGAGATGGAGTAAAAGAACTAGAAGAAGGAAAAGAAAGAGAAGAAATAGAAGATATTGAAAAGGATAAGAATGATAAGAAGGAGAAGTAGTAGAAGAAGTAGAAGAAAGATAAACAAGAGAAGAAGTAGAAGAACGAAAAGTAGGAGGAGGAAAAGGAGGAGGAGAAGAAGGAGAAGAATAAATAAAATGATAAGTAGGACAAGAAAGAAAATATTTAGAAGCATTAGATGAACAAAAGGAGGATAAAGTGAAGAAGGAGGAGGAGGAGGAGGAGGAGGAGGAGAAGGGAAGGCGGACAAGAAGGAGAAGAAGAAGAAAATGTAGAAGAAGGAGAAAATATAGGAGAAGAAGAAAAAGAATAAGGAGAAGGAGGAGGAGGAGGAGAAAAAGGAGGAGAGAAGAATAAGAAGAAGAAGGAGAATTAGAAGGAGGAGGAAGAGTTGGTGGAGGAGAAGAAATAGAAGAAAGAGAAGAAGGATAAGTAGGATAAGAAAGAGAAGAAGTAGAAGAAGTAGAAAAGGAGAAGAATGAAAAGAACGAGAAGAAGTAAAAGTGGTAGAAAATGGAGGAAGAAAAAAAGTATCTAAGGAGAAGAAGAAGAAGAAGAAGAAGAAGAAGAAGAAGAAGAAAGAGGAGAAGAAGGAGAAGAAATTAAAGAAGTTGAAGAAGGAGTGAAAGGAGAAGAAAGAGAAGAAGGAGAAGAAGGAGAAGGAGGAGAAGGAGGAGATGAAGGAGAAAAAGGATAAAAAACAAAAGAAGAAGAATAAGTAGAAAAATGAGAAAAAGGAGAAGAAGGAGGAGGAGAAGGATATGAAGGAGGAAAAGAAATATAATAATTAAAAGATGGAGAAAATGAGAAGAAGTAAAAGTAAGAGGAGGATAAGGAATAGAAGTAGGAGAAGTTGAAGAGGGAGAAGAAGGAGAAGTAAGATATGAAGGAGAAGAAGGAGAAAAAAAATAAGAAGGAGAAGAATGAGAAGAATGAGAAGTAATATAAGAAGAAGAAGGTGGGGTGGTAAAAGAAGGAGAAGAAGTAAAAGATAGATAAGAAGGAGAAGAAGGAGAAAAGGGGGAAGAAAGAGAAGATGAAGAAGATGGATAAGAAGAAATAAAAGAAGAAATAGAAGTAGTATAAGAAACAGAAGAGGGAAAAAAAGTAGAAGACGGAGAAGAAGTAGAAAAATAAAGAAGTAGTAGAATAAAAGATTAAGAAGAAGGCAAAGAATGAGAAGAATGAGAAGGGTAGAAGCTAAAAGAAGAGAAAGAAGAAAAGGATGAGAATGTGAAGAAGTAGAAGTAGGAGAAGGAAGAGAAGGAGAAGCAATATAAGAAGGAGAAGAAAGAGGACTAAAAGGATGAGATCGATGAGACAGAGGAGATGGAGGAGACGAATGAGATTGATAAGGAGGAAAAAAAGAGAATGAGGAGGAGAAGAAAGATAAAAATGAGAAGGTGGTGAAAAAGGAGGAGAAGGAGAAAAGCTAGAAGTTAGAGAAGGAAGAGAAGGAGAAGATGGAGAAGTAGAATAAGAAGTAGAATAAGAAGTAGAATAAGAAGTAGAAGAATTAGTAGGAGGAGAACGAGCAGATTTATGAGATGGAAGAGATGGGGGATACGTAGGAGATGGAGAAGGAGGAGACAAAAAGGAACGAGGAGAAGGGAGAGATGGAGGTGAAGTAAATGAAGGAAGAGAATGAAAAGAAGGAAGAAAAGGAGAAGGAGAAGCAAATTAAAAAGTAAAAGGAGATGAAAGAGAAGAAAGAGAAGGAAGAGAAGGAGGAGAAGGAATAGAAGGACCAGAAGGAGGAGAAGGAATAAAAGGACTAGAATTAGGAAATGGAGAAGAAGGAAAGAAATGACAAGAAGATGAAGAATAAGAAGAAGAAAAAGAAGAAGAAAAGAAGAAGAAGAAGCATAAAAAGAGAAGATCGAAAAGAAGTAAAAGAAGGAGAAAAATAAGAAAAAGGAGAAGAATGAGAAAGATTAAATGTTGAAGAAGAAAGAGTAGAAGAAGTAGAAGTACGAAAAGAAGCAGAAGGAATAGAAGTAGGAGAAGGTTGTGAAGGAGAAGAAGGAGTATTTGGATCGAAAGAGAAGAATAAGAATAAGGAGAAGAAGGACAAAAAAGGTAAAGAAATAAAAAAAATGACAAGAACTAGAAGTAGGAGAATGATAAGGAGGAGAAGAAGGAGAAGAATGAGAAGAATGAGAAGAAGGAGAAGAAAGAGAAGAAGGAGAAGAATGAGAAGAATGAGAAGAAAGAGAATGTGGAGAAGAAGGAGAAAAAGGAGGAGAAGGAGAAGATGGAGAAGAAGGAGATGAGTGATAAGAAGGAAAATAAGGAGAAGGATAAGCGAGAGAAGAAGGAGAAGAATGAGAAAAAGGAAAATAAGTAGGAGAAGTAGGAGAAGGAGAAGAAGAAGAATAAGTAGAAGTAGAAGAAGGAGAATGAGAAGAAGGAGATGAAGGAAAAGAAGGAGAAGAAAGAGGCGAAGAAGAAGAACACGAAAGAGAAGGAGGAGTAGAAGATGGAGAAGGAGTGGAATGATAAGAATGAGAAGAAGGAGTGGAATGAGAAGAATGAGAAGAAGAGGAAGAAGAAGAAGCGGAAGAAGTAGAAGTAGGAAAAAAAGGAGAAGAAGGATGAGAAATAAAAGAAAAAGATGTTGTAGAAGAATTAGAAGAAAAATAATGACAAGAAGTAAAAGAATGAGGAGAAGAATGAGAAAAAGGAGAAGAAAGAAAATAAGTAGAAGTAGGAAAAGGCAAAGAAAGAGAATGAGAAGAAGGAGAAGTAGGAGAAGAAGTAGAAGAAGAAGAAGAAAATGCAAAAGAAGGAGAAGAATGAGAAGAAAGAAAAGAAGAGGAGGGAGGAGAAGAATGATAAGAAGGAGAAAAAGGTGAAGGAGAAAAAAAAAGAAGAATGCAAAGAAGGAGAATAAGGAAATGAATGAGTAGAAGGATAAGAAGGAAAATAATGAGAAGAAGGAGAAGAAAGGGATAAAGGAGAAGAATGAGAAGAAGAAGGAGTAGGTGGAAAAGAATAAAAAGAAATAGAAGGAGGAGAAGAAGGATAAGAATGAGAAGAAGGATAAGAAGGAAAAGAAAGTGAAGAAGGAGAAGAAGGTGAAGAAGGAGAAGAAGGTGAAGAAGGAAAAGAAGGTGAAGAAGGAGAAGAAGGGAAGAATGATAAGAATGAGAAGAAGTAGAAGAATGTGAAGAAACTGATGAAAGAGAGAATGAGAAGAATGAGAAGAAGGAGACGAGAGATAAAAAATAGAAGAAGTAGATGAAGGAAAACAATGAGAAGTATAAGAAGGAGAAGTAGGAGAGGGGGGAGATAGAGAAGGAGAATAAATATAATGAGAAGAAGTAGAAAGAGAATAAGTAGAAGGAGAAGAAGGTAAATTTAGGAGTAGAAAAAGGAGAAGAAGGAGAAGATGAACAAGAAATAGGAGGAAAAAGTGGTGAAGTAGGATAAGAAAGATAAGAAGGAAAAGAAGGTGAAAAAGGATAAGAAGGAGAAGAAGTAGAAGTAGGAGAAGGAAGAGAAAGATATAATGGAGAAGAAATGTCTAAGAAAGAGAAGAAGGAGAAGTAGAAGAAGAAGGTTTTGAATATGAAGAATTAAAAGATGGAGAATTAGTAATTGATAAATAATCGAAAAGGAAAAGAAAGAACAGTAGGAGAAGAATTAAAAAAAAAGATGAAGTAAAAGAAGGTGAAGGAGAAGTAGTAGGAGGAGGAGAAGGAGAAGAAACAGATGGAGGAGAAAGGTGAGAAGGAAGAAAAGAGAGGGAAGACACAGAAGAATGATAAGTAGGAGATGAAAAAGAATGAGAAGAAGGAGAATAAGGAGAAAAGAAGAATGTTGAAAAGAAGGAGAAGAAGAAGAAAAAATATATAATGGAAAAGAATGAGTTGAAGGAGAAATGGTGTATAAGGAAATGAAGGATGAGAATGAGAAGAAGTATAAGAATGAAAAGAAGGTGAAGAAGAAGAAAAAGGTGAAGAAGGAAAAGAAGGGGAAGAAGGAGAAGTTGGAAAGAAGAAGAATGAGAAGAAGAAGGATAATAAGTAGAAGGAGGAAAAAAAGGAGGAGAAAGAGAAGAAGAATGAGGAGGAAAAAGAAAAGAAGAAGAAAAAGGAGAAGAAGGAAATGGAGATAAATGAAAAGAAGGAGAAGAAGGAGGAAAAATAGAATAAGGAGAAGAAGGAGAATGACAAGAAAAAGAATGAGAAGTAGGAGAAGTAAGAAAAGAAGGAGAAGAGGGAGAAGAGGGAGAAGAAAAGAAAGAATGAGAAGATGTAATTGGATAAAAAAGGATAATAACGAGAAGAAATAGAAGAATGAAAAGAAGGAGAATAAGGAGAAGAAGGAGAAGAAAGAGAAGAAAGAGAAGAAGTAATAATATGAGATGAAGGAGGAGGAGAAGGAGGAGATGTTGAAGAAGAAGTAGAAGAAGGAGAAGAAGGAAGAAAAAGAGAAGGAGAAGTATAAAAAGAACTAGGAGTTGGAGGAGAAGGAAAAGTAGGAGAAGTTGGAGAAGAAGTCTAAGAAAGAGAAGTAGGAGAATAAATAGAAGAATGAGAATATGAAGAACGAGAAGAATGTGAAGTAGGAGAAGAAGGGGAAGAAGGGGAAGAAGGAGAAGAAGTAGAAGAAGGTGAAGGAGGAGAAAAAAGAAGAAGGTGAAGAAGGAGAAAAAAGAGAAGAAGTTGGAATAAGAGAAGGAGTAGTTGGAGGATAAGGAAATGAAGAAGAAGGAGTAGTAGGAGAAGAAGGAATTAAAGGAGAAGAAGGAGAAGAATGAGAAGAAGAAGAAGAAGAAGAAGAAGAAAAAGAAGAAGGATAAAGAAAGAGAAGAAGGAAAATAAATAAGAGAAGAGAAGTAGGATAAAAAAAATAAGGAGAAAAAGTAATAGAAGGAGAAGTAGGATAAAAAGGAGAAGAATGAGAAGAAGGATAAGAAGGACAATAAGGAGAATAAGGAGAAGAATGAGAAAAAGGTGAAGAAAGAGAAGAAGGAAAAGAAGTAGTAGGAGATGAAGGAGAACGAGATGGAGAAGAAGGAAAAGAAGGAGAAGAATGATAAGAAGGAAAAGAAGGAGAAGAATGATAAGAAGGAAAAGAAGGAGAAGAAGGGGAAGGAGAAGAATGAGAAGTAGTAGAAGGAAAAGATGGTGAAGAATGAGAAGAATGAGAATAAGTAGAAGAAATAGAAGAAAAAGAAGATAGAGAAGAAAAAGAATAAAGAATAAAAATATAAGGAGAAGAAAGAAAAGAAGGATAAGAAGTAGAATAAGGTGAAGAAGGAGAAGAAGGAAAAAAGGTGAATAAGGATAAGAAAAAGAAGGAGAAGAAGAAGATGAAGGTGAAGAAGAAGAATAAGAAGAAAAGGTGAAGGTGAAGAAGGAGAAGAAGGTGAAGGTGTAGAAGGAGAAGAATGAGATGAAGGAATAAAATGACAAGAAGTAGTAGTTTGATAATAAGGAAAAAGAGAAACAAAAGAAGGATAAAAAGGATAAGAAGTAGAAGAATGAGAATTTGCGGAAGAAGAAGCTCTCAACCCGTAGAGAGAGAAAATCCCTCTTTCTAGAGAGAGAAAACTGCCATTCGAGCTCAAACCAAGCTCCTTTCAAGTGCAAAATGGAGCAAAATGATTTATTCACAATGAATAAATCATTTGCCTCGATAAAAAAGGAGCCCGCACCATACTCGCACACTTTTGGAGCAAAAAACAGTAACCCCGTTATCGTTTTTTCAGCCGGTGAGTTACAGAAGTTCAAGGAGCCTTATCAATACATGCTTATCGGCAAATTCTCCCACGGCAGGCCTCGCTCGAGCAATATACAACAGTTCTTCTCCTCTCTGAAGCTCATGGGAAGGGTAAAGCTGGCCGATTATGACGCGAAACATGTGTTTATTCAATGCTTTTTAGTTGATGATTATTATCGCATATGGCACCGTGGAGCATGGCAAGTAAGTGGTTTCCTCATGCGCGTGCTGAAATGGACGAAGGACTTCAGTCCAAAGGTGGAGGCACCAGTTGCTCCGGTTTGGTTTTCTTTGCCGAACCTTCCTATATACCTGTTTAATGTTAATCCTCTCTATGCGATATCCTCTTGTTTGGGCAAACCTTTGCTTGGGGATGAGGCCACTGTGACATTAACTCGGCCTAGTAAGGCTCGAGTATGTGTAGAGTGTAATCTCCTTACTCCTCTGCCTAATGAAATTTGGATAGGAGAGGAAGAAGATGGGCAGAACAATGGCTATTGGCAAAATGTCATACCCAAAAACATGCCCTCATATTGCTTAATCTGTAATAGGCTTGGGCACGATAAATCTAAATGTAAAATAGGTAGAGAGCCATCAGGAAAGGTGAAAGGGCAAGTAGCTGCAATAAGAAAAATAGAAACATGGATAAGGAAGGAGGATGTGGCCCCGAAACCTCTAGGTTTAGGGGATGAAGAAGAGGTGTGTAGGAGAGAGAATGAAAGTTTTTTCTTGGAGGAGGAGGGAGATGGAAGCATTAGGGAGGTAAGCATAGAGGGTAGTAATGAAGAGAATAAAGAAGAGAGATGGGAGGTGGTGAAATTTAGAAGAAAAAGTGCTAGGAAAAATAAACATAGAAGGGTGTTAAAAAAAATAGAAGATTATAGCTGGATAGAGGAGGATCTCCTAGACTTTCCGGATGAAGATTCAGAGGTGTTTAGTTGTCCTCAATTAGGTATAGATGAAGTTAAGAAAGAAAGTTATTTAGGAGAAGCGAAGGATGATTTAGAAATGTACGATAAAATTGGTGAAAATTTAAATAAATTTCAATCTATGGAAGCCATAAAGAGAATGGCTATGCAACTCGGTAAACTAGAAAAATATAATGTATTATCTCAATCTATTCCTCCCAAGAGTGCGAGAAATATGAGGAAAGATAAAAAATATGATTCAAAATGCATAACTAGATTACAATCCAAATTAGGTTTTAATGGATAGATATATGTATTGGAATATTAGAGGGGTGGCAAATAACCCTTCGATAAATAGGCTTAAAAATCTGATTAAAACATATAAAATTGCTTTAGTAGCTATAGCAGAACCTATGACACAGCAGGATCAAATAATAAAATATAGTAGAATATTAGGGTTTAATAATTCATTTTCTAATTTAAATAGTAAACTCTGGTTAATGTGGCATAATAATCTAGACATTGAAATATTAAAAGACATAGAACAAATAATACACTTTAAAATGAATAAAAATACAGAAGATATAATATCGGTGGTATATGCTAAAAATGATAAAAAAACTAGATTGGTTTTATGGGAGGAAATGAGGGATATAGCATCAAAAAATACTCCTTGGTTAATAGGAGGAGATTTTAATGTAATTAGAAGTTCTTTAGAGAAGAATGGAGGAAAAACTCCGAACACAATAGCAATGTCTCAATTTAATGAGGCGATCTCTAAATCAAGCCTTATGGAGATAGCTTATACGGGCTCAAATTACACCTGGTGTAATAACTGGAGTAAAAGAAGGACAATTTGGGCCAGACTGGATAGGGTAATGTGTAATGCTAAGTGGGCAGCCTCGCACGGGTCTACATCGCTCAGGCATTTAAGCAGAACCTGTTCAGATCATTCTCCACTTCTTATAACTATTCATCATAATAAAAGAAGCATAAGAAGCTTTAAATTTCAAAATATGTGGGGAAAGCATCCTGAATTTGAAAAATTGGTAAAAGAATCTTGGTCAGAGCCAGCACAGAGTAAACCGATGCAGGTTCTAATGTTCAAGTTAAATAGACTTAAAAAACATTTAAAATCATGGAATAAGGAAGTTTTTGGGAATATAAATCTGAAAATAAAACAGGCAGAAGAGAAGGTAGAAAAATTAGAAATTGAATATGATAATAAAAATGATGATAAGATTAGACAAGAATTAAATAAGGCTAAAGCTGAATTGAGCTTAAAATTACATATGGAGGAGGTATATTGGAAACAACGAGCAAAAATTAAATGGCTAAAAGAAGGCGATAGAAACACTAAATTTTTTCATAATATGAATAAAATAAAAACTCAGAAGAATAGAATTAAAGCTATAAAAAACACGGAAGGAAAATGGATAGAAGAAGACAAGCAAATTGGAACTCTCTTTGAGGATTTTTTTAAATCACACTTATGTGGGCATGTGTCTCACGAAGGGAACTCCTTAATACAGGAGATCAGGGCTTCCATTACACAAGATCAGAATCAAATGATGGAAAATATACCAGAGGAGGAAGAGGAAAAAAATGTGGTTTTTAATCTTGATAAAGATAGTGCAGCGGGCCCAGACGGCTGGAATAACTATTTTTATCAGTTAAATTGGACTATTATTAAACATGATCTAGTTTTAGCAATCGCCAGCTTTTTCGTTGGTGCGGATATCCCTAAAGCCTGGGCAAACTCATACATAGTTCTTATTCCGAAAAAAGATGCCCCTCAAATATGTGAGGATTTCAGGCCAATAAGCTTGTGTAATGCGGTTTATAAGATTTTAGCCAAAATAATTCAGAACAGGTTAAGTAATATTCTGCCATTAATAACCTCGCAAGAGCAAACGGGTTTTGTTAAAAACAGACTGATGATTGAAAATATTAGGTTAGCATCAGAAATGTTGAAAAACATTTCAGCTAAAACATGAGGGCATAATCTAGCAATCAAGCTGGATTTGTCCAAAGCATTTGATAGGGTTGAATGGGATGTACTTTGCTTTGTACTGAGAAAATATGGTTTCTCCGAATTATGCATAGATTTAATTTATAGATGTGTTTCGAATGTTTGGGTTAGAATTATTATAAATGGAAATATAGGTGAAGAATTTAAACCAAAAAGAAGTCTAAGGCAGGGAGACCCCTTATCCCCCTTACTATTAGATATATATCTAGAATTTTTTATTCTTAATTTAAACAAAAGAATGTCGGAAGGGAAAATTTTACCTTTTAGACAACCTAAAAACACTCCGAGAATAGGTTGTTTGGCCTATGCTGATGATTTAATAATTTTCACAAATGCAAGTAAAAGATCTATAATATACCTTATAGAATTATTACAACTATTTGAATTAGAAACAGGTCAGGTGGTAAATAAAAAGAAGTGCCAGTTTATACTGGGAAAAAAAGCTTTGGAGAGAGATATAAACAAAACTAAAAATTTAACTGGTTTCACCCAAAATAAGGGAGCTTTAATTTATTTAGGCTGCCCAATATTTGAAGGAAAATTGAGAGAATAATATTTAGCACCGTTGCAAGAAAAAATGCGAAAGAAAATAGCAGGTTGGAAAGAAGATTTACTAGGATTTGGGGGATGGGTTACATTAATTTCGCACGTGCTTCAAAGCACGCTGGTTCATATCCTATCCGTAATACACCCTCCGAAGAAATTCACAAATAAAATAGAAATGGAGATGGCAAATTTTCTATGGGGTAAAAAAGAAGGGAAGAATAAAACTCATTGGAAAAACTGGGGAGATATTTGTTATCCAAAAGTAGAGGCAGGTTTAGGAATAATCTCACTACAAGATATGGCCACCGCATGGGACTGCAAAGGATGGTGGAGGTTAAAGGAAAATGACAGTCTTTGGGCAAAATATATGAGGGCAAGATATTTAGAAAAGTGGCCTAAGAAAGTTTCAAAGAATTGGAAAGCCTTGGAAAAACAAAAGGAAAAAGTAGAATCCCACTCAATATTAAAAAAGAGTGGTTGGAAATGGATCCTAACACCACAAGGTAATTTTACACTCAAATCGGTAAAGGAATTAATTAGGAAAAAAAAGCCTGTTCAATCTATATCTAAATGGGTCTGCAGGGGAGGTATACCACAGAAAATGTGCTTGGTAGCATGGAAAGTAACTCCAAATGCAATACCTGTGGATACTAATGTTCAAAGAAAGGGCATTAAATTGGTGTCTAGATGTGAATGCTGCTTAGAGGAAGAAGAATCTATGGATCGCCGATTTTCGAAAGGTAAAATTGCCATACAGGTCTGGAAGAAATTTGATGAAACAGAGCAAATCATTAAAAGAGAAGATGGTATAATTGAACGAATTAAAACATGGGAAAAAGTAATCTCTACTAATCCTACTAGAATCTGGCTTAATATGTACTTACCACATGTAATAATATGATGTATATGGAAGGCTCGAAATAGGAGTAGGTTTGAAGGAAAGAAAATGGACACGAATGCAATATCACAAGAAATCAGGCAGGAAATAAGTAACATTTCAAATTTTAACCCTGTAATTTTAAATAAAATAGACAAAGAAAAGAAAGCAGAATGGGAATGGTTCCTAAATATAAAAATAAATAAACAATATTGGGCGAAAAGTATCTCTTGGCACAAACCCCCGGAAGGAAAACTCTCCTTAAATACGGATGGAAGCTTTAAAAGGGACACAGGTATAGCGTGAGGAGGTGGTTTAATAAGAGATTCTACAGGGACAGTTATGAAAGCTTTTACTACAGTTAGTGTAGCAGCCTCGGCTCTACATTCAGAAATTAGGGCATTAAATTTAGGTTTAACTATTTGTAAAAAATTAGACTATAAGAATATTCAAATACAGGTAGATTCATTGTTATTAGTCAATTTAGTAACAAAGAAAATATCTCTTTGGAAACATGAAGAGGAATTAGAAATTATTTTGAATCTCATAGAAGAACTGAATGCATCAATATTACATATATATAGAGAGCTAAACACCCTAGCAGACAAACTTGCAAGGCTAGGTTCGCAAAAAGGAGAAGCAGAATATGATGAGGTTACTCTACCGATAAAAATAAAAGGCCTAGTGAAACTAGACAAGAATGCAATTCCCTATGTAAGAGTTAGCAAGGGTAGAAAGTGAGAGGCAGTTAAATATTAATAGATTATATAGGTATAACAGAAGAGGAAAGGTTAACTGTAAAAAATGGGGTTCTCTTGGGGAATATGGTATAGATGTATTTGTCATTAATTAGTTAGGATGCTAGAACATTAGATGTTGGGTATAGAATAGGTCTTGCTGTCATTAAGGAAGCAAATTTCAGATTTGCTAAGGTTCAACGAGGATACAGAAATGAAGCGGCTATGGGAGAAAAATGGAGCCAAAGTTGCTGGGATACGGCAATGAATTCCAGAAGTTAAGCAAAGGAAGGTGTTAGAAGAATGTATATTTGTTTTCTTGGTTTTCTTAGCAGATCATGGAGGGCAATATAGCGAAAATTAAGTTGTTAGAAGGAATTGAGGCAGTTGGTAGGGGAATTTCTGTCCCTACAGTTACAGGTTTGTTTAGAAAGGATCTAGGAGGGAGAAAAGAAATAGTATGTATATTTGGCTTTGTTTTCTTGGTTTTCTTAGCAGCGCAGGAATTATACAGCATACATGACGAAGGGTTAGCCAAGCTCTTGTAACAGCATATTAAGTGTAGAGTGCAGCATATATAGTGAAAGTCAAGGCACCGGAACGTGAAGAACTAGAGGGAGCAGGACTCAAAGGGCTGGAAAAAAGGCTGATGCAGAAAAAGCGTAGCTCCCTATGCAGGAAAAGTGTAGCTCCCTATGTAGAAAAAGTGTAGCAGGAAGGGTGTTTATGCAGAAAAATCCCTATGCAGAAAAATCCCTATGCAGAAAAATCCCTATGTAGATAAATCCCTATGCAGAAGTGTATATTTGGCTTTGTTTTCTTGGTTTTCTTAGCAGCACAGGTATTATACAACATACATGACGAAGGGTTAGCCAAGCTCTTGTAACAGCATATAAAGTGTAGAGTGCAGCATATATAGTGAAAGTCAAGGCACTGGAACGTGAAGAACTAGAGGGAGCAAGACCCAAAGGGCTGGAAAAAAGGCTGATGCAGAAAAAGTGTAGCTCCCTACCCTATGCAGATAAATCCCTATGCAGAAAATGTTTATGCAGGCTTTGGAGCCGTCAACTGACTTATAGAAGGAGGTTCATGAAGGACAAGTTAATATCAAGGAAGTGGGTAAATAACCGAGTTAAAAATAACTCAAGATCTTTAAACAAATAAGCTCAAAGCGAGCACACATGCACATATTAAAATTAGGCTTGGTTCATTGTTTTTTTTCATTAAAGTGTATGGGTGTAAGAGGGTTAAGGGTAGATTTTAGTTTGTAAAAAGGGTATTCCTCCGCCAAAAGAGAGGGTTAAAATTAATAAACAACATTCAAAAAAAAGTAGAAGAATGAGAAGAAGGAGAAGAAGTTTATAAAGGAGAAGTAGGAGAATAAATAGAAGTAATAAAAGAATGAGAAGAAGGTGAAAAATGAGATGAAAGATAAAAAGGTGAAGAAGGAGATGAAGGAGAATAAGGAGAATAAGGAGAAGAAGGAGAAGAAGGAGAAGAAGTTGAAAAAAGAGAAGTAGAAGAAGAAATTGAATGAGAAGGAGAAGAAGGAGAATAAGACGAAGGAGACAAATGAGAAGAACGAGAAGTATCAGGAGAATGAGAAGAAGAAAAATATATGAGAAGAAGGAGAAGGAAGAGATGGATGAGGATGAGGAGATGGAGTAAATGGAGGAGATGGAGATGAAAGAGAAGGTAGAGAAGGAGTAGATGGAGGAGATGGAGGAGAAGGAGGAGAAGTTGGAGAAGGTGGAAAAGAATTATAAGTAAGAGAAGGAAGAGATGAAAAAGATGGAAGAGATGGTGGAGAAGCAGGATAATGAAGAGAAGGAAGGAGAAGGAGGAGGAGGTGGTGGTGGAGAAGGAGGAGAAGGAGGAGCATGAGAAGAAGCAGGAGAATAAATAAAAGATGGAGAATGAGGAGAAGAAAAAGAAAAATGAGAAGAAGTAGAAGTAGGAGAAGAAGTAGAAGTAGGAGAAGAAGTAGAAGTAGGAGAAAAAGTAGAAGTAGGAGGAAGAGAAGATGTAAAAGGAAAAGAAAGATAAAATGGAGAAGAAGGATATGATGGAGAAAAAGGATAAGAAGAAGAAGAATAAGAATGAGAAGATGGAGAAGCAGAAGAAGAACAAGAAGAAGAAGGAGAAAGAGAAGACGAAATGAAGTTAAAGAATAAGAAGGTGGAAAAGGAAAAGAATGAGAAGATTGAGAAGAAGGAGAAGAATGTGAAATAAAGCAGAAGGAAAAGTAGGTGATGAAATAATAGGAGAATAAGAAGAAGAAGCAGGGGGAGAAATAGAAAAAGTAAAATAAGAAGAAGAAGTAGGAGAAAAAGTAGGAGAAGAAATAAGATAAGGGGAATTGAGAAGAGAAGAAGAAAAAGAAGAAGAAAAAGAAGAAGAAAAAGAAGAAGGAGAAGATGGAGAAGAAGGTGAAAAAGGAGAAAATTTAAAAAAAGTAGAAGGAGAAAAAGTAGTTGGAGAAAAAGGAGAAGAAAGATAAGGAGGAGAAAGAAGAGATTGAGGAGGAGGAGGAGGAGGAGGAGATGGAGGAGAAGAAAGAGAAGGAGGAGATGGAGGAGAAGAAAGAGAAGGAGGAGAAGGAGGAGAAGAAAGAGAAGGAGGAGACGGAGGAGATAGAAATGAGGGAGGATAAGGTTGTGGAGAAGAAGAAGTTGAAGAAGATGAAGAAGAAGAAAAAGAAGAAGAAAAAGAAGAAGAATAAAAAGATGAAGTAGAAAAAAAAGAATAAGAGAAAAAAGAAGAGGATTAAAAAGAATAAGAAGAAAAAGTGGGGGAAGAAAACGAAGAAGGAGGAGAAGAAGAAGAAAAAGAAGAAAAAGAAAAAGAAAAAGAAGAAAAATAAGAAGAATTGGAAGAATGGAAAGAAGAAGAAAATGAAGAACGAGAAAAATAAGAAGAGGAAGAAGAAGAAGTAGAAGAAGAAGAAGAAGAAGAAGAAGAGGAAGAAGAAGAAGAGGAAGAAGAAGAAGAGGAAGAAGAGGAAGAAGAATAAGAAAAAGAAGAGGAAGAACAAGGAGTAGAAGTAGAAGAAGAAGAAGTGGTAGAATTTGAAGAAGAGGTCAAAGAGGAAAAGAAGATTAAGAATAGGAACAATAAAATGAAATAGAAAAAGAAGAAAAAAAAGAAGTGGAAGAAAAAGAAGAAAAGAAGATTAAGAAGAAGAAAAAAAAAGAGGTATAAAAATAAAAAAAAAGAAGTAAAATAGGATGAAAAAGAAGTAAAATAAGAAGTAGAAGAGTAAAAAAACAAAAATAAGAAAAGAAAGAAGAAAAAGAGGGAGAACAAGATGGAGATGCAGATTATGAAGAAAAAGATGAAGATAGAGGTGTCAAACGAGACATGTCGAGCCGGTCCGGCCCATTTTTTCAGGCCTGTTCATGCTTTCGTGCCGGGCCAGGCACGACACGGTTACTATACTATGTCGTGCCTAGCCCAGCACAGTTACTGTACCATGTCTTGCCTGGCCCGGCATGGTTTTATGGGGGTTCAGCCTGGCACAGGCCCACAGCACGATCCGTCAGGTTCAGCCCGATTGGGATGAACCCTAAATTTTTAAAAAAATTAGGGTTTTGGTGCCCCGTAACCCTAATTTTTTAAAAAATTAATTTCGGCATGGTACCGTGTTAACGGGCCACAGTACTGTGCCGGGTCAGGCACGACACGAGGCCCGGTTGACCTCGGCATGGTACGGCACGATCATGCCATGGTCGAGCACGACACGAGCTTGGGCATGAGAAATTTTCGTGCCAGGCTGGCCCAGGCAAGGCCGAATCATGTCGAGCCTCGTGCCGGTCTGGGCCGGCCCGGCCTAGTCTACACCTCCAGATGAAGATGAAGATGAAGATGAAAAAGAATAGGAGGAGCAAAAAGATAAAGAGGAAGAAGAAGAAGAGCAAAAACAAGAAGATAAAGAATAAGAAGAAAATGAAGAAAATCAAGAATATGAAGAAAAAAATAAAATTAGAGGAGGAAGAAGAATAATAAGAACATGAGGAGGTGAAAGTAGAAGAAAATGATGAAGAAAAAGAAGAATAATAATAAGAGGAGGAGGAGGAGGAGGAGGAAGAAGAAGAAGAAGAAGAAGAAGAAGAAGAAAAAGAAGAAGAAGAATAAGAAAAGAATAGAAGAAAGAAGAAGAAAAAAAAATAATAATAATAATAAATGAAGAAGAAGAAGTAGTATAAGAAAAGGAAGAAGAAGAAAAAGAAGATGAATAAGATAAAAAAAAGGAAAAAAAGTAGAAGAATAAGAAAAGAAGAAGAAGAAAAAATAATAATAATAATAATAAAAGAAATAGATAATGAAGAAGAAGAAAAAGAAGAAGAAAAATAAGTAGAAAAAGAAGAATAAGAATAAGAAAAAGAAAAAGAAGTAGAAAAAGAAGAAGAAGAAGAAGATGTAATAATATAAGATGAAGAAGTGGAAGAAGAAGTAGAAGAAGAAGAAGAGGAATAAGAAGAAAAAGAAGAAGAAAACCCCAAGGCTCTAAGAACTATAGAGAGAAAGTGTGATTTTTAGAGAGAGAAAGCTTCAATTTGTGCAAGAGGACGGTTAATTCTTAGCTTGAAATGAGGCAAAATGGCTTATTATTCAAGAATAAGGCATTTGCAAGCTTATTTCAAGATGCCATGATAAGAGACCCATCTTTCAAGAAGAAAATTGATGAAGCGGCAATTTTCATGCCCTCGGCAGAACACGGCAAGCTTGACGAACCTTTCAAATACACCCTCATAGAAAAATTCTTGCACAGTAAGCCTCGCACGAATGAATTAAGAGAGTTTATTGGAACTCTAAAACTTAAAGGCTCTATAAAAATGGGAGATTATGATTCAAAGCATATTGTGCTAAAATGTCTTGAAGAGGGAGATTATCAAAGACTTTGGATGAGGCAACAATGGATAATTAAAGGTTTTCTTATGAGAATGCTCAAATGGATGACGAATACTTGAGCATACTTTAGAATGCTCAAGTATGGTTCAACTTATCCAATCTCCCTCTTCATCTATACAGTAACCATGCTCTCTTCATCTTATCAAAATGTATCTTGGTAAACCATTAATGAGAGATCAGGCCACTGCCTCAATGATCAAAACTAATAATGCTAGATTTTGTGTGGAGTTTAATCTCCTCGCACCACCTCCACAGAAACTGTGGATTGGTAGTGACACTGAGCATGAGTTCTGGCAACCCATTGATCTAGAATTCATTCCCCAATACTATGTAAAATGTAAGAAAATGGGACACGGGGAGGAGGACTACCTAACTGGAACATGCAGAATAGAGAGAGATGGCAGAGAGAAGGGAAAAATGAAATGGGTTAAAAAAATTCAGAATAATGAGAATGCACTGATTGAATATCAAAATAAAAAAAATTAATATGGGGGATTTGAATATAAGCAGTAGAGGGGGGAGGAAGATAAGAGAGGTGAGGACATGGGGAAAAATGAAATGGACACACTACAAGAAAAATCCCATATAGCTAGGGACAATTCCCTAACTAAATAGGCATTTTTCATCGCTAAATGAGATATAGCGACGGATCACTGATGTATATGTTCCCTATCTAAAGTGCTCCTTGCTAAAATTTAGTGACGGAAAGTGTCCCTAGCTAAAAAGATAGCGACAGAAAAATCCCTTACTAAAAAAGACAAATTCCCTAGATAAATTACCAAGCTACATGAGATTTTCCACCGCTAAACGAAAATAACGACGGAAGATTCCCTAGCTAAATTGGTGGTCTATAAATTTTACCAACTGATATAGTCACTATGTAAATAAATTTAGCGACGGAAAATCCAGCGCTAATTTTAATATTTCCTTAGCTAAATTAGCTAGGGAAAATTCCCTACCTAAATTAGCAAGGGATATTTCCTTAAATATTTTAATTTCAAAAATAATTTCAAATTTTATTTTATTTTAAAATATTTTAATTAAATAATTTAATATTTTTATATCAAATTGAATAAAAATTAAAACTATAAATAATTAATAATAAACAAAAAATAAAATCATTTAATATATTATTCTAATTCAATATTTTACATAATTGAAACAAAAAAATAACAAAATTTTATTTCATCTTATTCATCAATGTATCTACTGACAGTGCATAAAGTATAATATATCCATTCATTGATGTTACTTTCTCTCCCTCTGCTCCTCCAATCATCATTTTTTTTCTGTGACAAAGCTATCCGAGTCACAGCACGTAATATCTAGTGAAAAATCTCATCAATTATAAAAGATTTGTATGAGGAATAATGTGGTATCATATCTGTAAGAAATTTAAACGACCCAGTCAATTAAAAAAAAGTTATGTTTTCATACATATATAATCTTGCAGTATATATGTGAATATATACTAGCATTTCATTCGCACATATATTATTGCAGTATATGTACATAAAAATAGTAGTATTATGTGTACATATAAACTGAGTACAAATATACTCAGTATATATGTACATAAAATAATGCAGTGTTATATGTACGTATTTACTGATTTTATTCGTACGTATATACCTCATTTGGTGCTATTGTAATTGCCACTGTCGCTGCCAATACCACTGCTACTCTCACCACTGCCTCTACTACCACTGCTGCCGCCACTGCTGCTGCCGCCACTACTGCTACTACTACTGCCGCTGCTGGCCACTGTAGTGGCAGCTGTCGCTGCTGATGCTTCTGTTGCCGCCCCTGCTACCGTCGCCGTCATTGCTGCCGTTGCCGCCTGTGCCGCTGCTTCTGGTGTAGCTGCTGCTATCGCCACTGCCGTCGCAGCTTTCGGTGCAACTTGCAACTACAACCACTACGGCCACTACTTTCAGTGCAGCTGCTGCTACAGCCACTACCACTACCTCTGATGTTGCCGCTCTCGCCACTGCCGCTCCAGCCGCTACTGTCCCCACTGCAACCTCTGCTGCTACTGCCCCTAGAGCCCCTACTGCCACTGCCACCACCACTGCCGCCTCTGTTGCTGCCACTGCCATCGCTGCCACCGATGTTGCTGCTACTGCTGCTGATAATAAGTTTTTACATCCCTATAATAAGCTAAAACTCTACCCAAAAAATTCGGAGACACATAAACATTTTCACAGATATATAAAAATAGTTATTATAGATATGAACAAACACAAATTAAAGTAGATTGTCATACAGCTTAAACTAAAATTTAATTAAATAATTTAATAATTTTATATTAAATTAAATAAACATAAATTTTAAATGAAAATTTTAAATTAAACAAAAAAAATTAATTTAATATCTTATTTTAATACAATATTTTAAATAACTAAAAAAATAGCAAAAATTATATTACATCTTAGTTATCAATGTATCTACTGACTGTGTATAAAGTATAATCTATCAATGCATTGACATTGCTTTCTCTTCCTCTACTCATCTGATCACCAACTTTCCACTGTGAAAAAGCTGTCTAAGTCATGGTGCTACATGTCTGTTGAAAAATCCCTTCGCTTATATAAGTTTCATATGGAAAACAATGTGGTACCATATCTGTAAGAAAATTAAACCACGAAATCAAATCAAAATAAATAAATAAAAAACTATGTTTTGATAAATATATATTACTGCAGCAAAAATGTACATATATACTAGCATTTCACTCGTACATATATTACTGCAGTATTTGTATATATAAATTGCAATATTATGCATACATATTTATCGAGTATATATATACTCAGTTTATATGTACATAAAATACTGTAAAATTATATGTATATATATAATGACTATATATGTACATATATACCGCATTTGTTGTCGTTCTTGCTACTCCATCTATCACTACCACCCCTGCAACTTCTACCACTGCCACTATGGCTACTACCGGTGCTGTTGGTGCTGCCGCTGCTACCTCTGTTGCGGTTGCTTCCGCTGCTGTCGCTGCTACCATTGCTCTCGCTGCTGCCAATGCTGCTTCCACTCCCGCCATTGCTGCTTCTGGCACCACTACTCCCACTACCATCACTGCCACTGCTGCCATCACTGCCGCAGCTACAGCCGCTGTTAATAGGCTTTTACATACCTATAATAGGCTAAAACACTACCCAAAAAATTCAGAGAAACACAAACATATTCACAAATATATAAAAATAGTTAATATAGACATGAACAAACACAAATTAAAGTTGATTCTCATACAGTTTCAACAAAAATTTAATAAAATAATTTAATATTTTTAAATTAAATTTTATAAAAACAAAAACTATAAATGAAACTTTTTAATTAAACAAAAAAAATTCATTTAATAACTTATTCTAATACAATATTTTAAATAAAAAAAACAAAAAAATAACAAAAAATATATTGCATCTTATTAATTAATGTACCTACAGACTGTGCATAAAGTATAATCTATCAATGCATTGATGTTGCTTTCTCTCCCTCTACTCATTCGATCACCAACTTTCTACTGTAAAATGATGTCTAAGTCACGGTACTTAATGTTTGTTGAAATATGTCTTCACTTATACAAGCTTCATATGGGAAATAATACGGTACCATATCTGTACGAAATTTAAACCACCAAATAAAATCAAAATAAATAAAAAAAACTATGTTTTGGGAAATAAATATGGATGCAGTAAATATGTACATATATACGAGCATTTCACTCGTACATATATTACTACAGTATATGTACATATAAATGATAGTTTTATGTGTACATATATAATGAGTACATATATATACTCAGTATATATGTACATAAATTACTGTAGTATTATATGTATGTATATACTAACTTTATACATATGTATATACCACATTTGTTGTCATTGTAGCTAATCCCGCTGCCACTGCTGCTCCTATCGCTACTTCCACTGCCGATGTCGCTGCCACTGCCTCTGCAACTATCACGGCCGCTGCCACTGCCACTGTCACTGTCGCTATAGTTGCTGCCGCTAATGTTGCCACTACCGGTGCTTTCGCTGATGCTACCATAGCTGCCAGTGCTCCCGCTACAACCCCCACTACCGCCGCTGCCTCCGCCGCTACCGCTGCTGCCGCTGCTACCACTGATGTCGCTTCTGTCACTACTGTTAGTGCTGCCGCTGCTTTTGCCGCTGTTGCTGCTGCTTTTGCTACCGCCGATGCCGATTCCACTGTCATTTCCACTGCCGTCACTGACACTACTACCACTACCAACAATAAAATTTTACATACCTATAATATGCTAAAATACTACCCAAAAAATTCATAGACACAAAAACATATTCACAAATATATAAAAACAAATATTACAGACATGAACAAATACAAATTAAAGTTGATTGTCATAAAGCTTCAACAAAAATTCAAAAGATGTCCAGCAATTATGTTTAGAGATAAAGAGAGTGAAACAATAAAATATTTTTAGAATAATAAAGATAATTTAAGCTAGCCCTCTTTTTGATAAAACTGAAATCGGTAAAAATGGGACCCATGCATTGGAAGGACCGTGGTAATGTCTGAATGCTTTGAATTAGGATTTTTCCTTTTGTCTCACATAATGTATCTTGCAATGATTCATAATTTGGTTAATCGAAAAAGCAAAGGACAAATCCAGAATAAAAAAAATTGAAACCTACAAAAAATATCATAATTATTTGCTACACATAGACAAAAATAAATTATAGTTCAGATATAATTCTCATACTCAATCATCCTTATAATTTGTAGGGAATGCTAGCCTCTCCTACAAGGATTTGCAGCTAGATCTCTAAATGCTATCTGTGGCGGCAATTCCGCTAACTGTGATTCCATATAGGACATCTGCTGTTGCATTACATTTTTAATTTCTTTCATCTCATAATTTATTTTTTTTATTTTCTTGCATTTCTTCCATCAAATTAGTTATCTACTCATCCTTTTTTTCATTTAGGTCTCCATAACTACAATACATTCATTTGTTACCAGTGCTTGTTGTTCAATTGCCTCATCTACCATTGCTAAGACCGATGAATTAGAAGCACGACTACTACAATAAAATGTCACTCTATTAGAGCTGATTCCATACACTCGCTGCTTCTTTCGACCTCCTATTGTCTCCAAATAAATAGGATCATAGTCAATTGGTTAAAGATTCATAGAACCCTCAACTTTTTGATGAGTAGCTATCACACGTTTCTCCATTAGGTCCTGAGATAAAATAGAGAAAAAAACTATTCTAGATATAAAAAATTAAAATAAATATTTTGCATTCAAAATAATTTTAATAATGTACTGTAGTTTTATAAAATCTAATTAATATAACAATTTCTTACAGCAATCATCTGAAACTTGTTGTCAACATACTAACCATCCACTTTCTTCACATGCATTTTTCTAAAAATCTCAAAATTTTGGATCTCGACTTAATTTTCTAGCATAGAATATGTTTTTATTAAGTCTTAAAAAAATAAATGATAAAAAAATTAAACAAAATTAATAAAACCATGCATCTGCATTTATTTATTGGACTATTAGGACAACCACAAAATATAGAAATTTTAGAATTTTAAATTTGTTCCAAGTCTCGAGCATCCTCAATGCTTGACTTTGAAAATCCAGTGTGTCGATAGATTTCTGTACCTAGTCCAGCTATCTCTCTTCGTCGATTTTTGCTTGCAATATCTGATTTTTTCTTCATATCTGTCTCCTCCCAATAATTAAGCCACTCGAGCCAGCCTTGCTCGGATATAAAATTAAGCATTTCTTTCATTTTCTTTAATTTTTAAACAAAATAAAAATACCGTTGAGCAGCTTTGATCTCCCATAATGACTTTATCTTTCCATCAAATTTGGGTGCCAATGTGCATTGATTATACAAAGAGAAAAATGTAAAAAAAAATCTATATTAACAACAAGAACATAATTATTTACTGCTTGAATAATAAACAACATAAAAGTTAAGTAATTTGATAATTATTTTTCCATGCTTTTGTTTTGTTATTTTTACCTGAAAGTCATTAAAATGACTCTTTTGTTGATTCAGAAACTTTCTTCCAGGGAAAGCTTTAAAATCAACCATTTTTAAAGCATTTATAATTATAGTAGAATACTTGTGTGATGGAATAAAACTATACAAATAAATAAATAACATTAAAAACAAGCAAATAATAACAATATTAAAAAAACCACTGATAGTAACATCAAAATCTTTTTTTCAAGTCATTTTTACATATTTCTTTTACCTCTCATCTACATTCTCAATTTCTAACTTTGCACTGACTGTAGAGGAAGGCACAACATTTGATGATGTCGTTGGTATTGTAAATGGGGAAATAATTAGTGTAAAATGTGGTGTAGAAGATAGAGATGGATCAAAAGTATGTGCAGGAAACACAATGGGTGGTGGGCTTACATCTGATAAAGGTGATAATAGATGTCTCAAAGATGGTGATGGTGATAGAAATGAAGATGGTGATTGTGATGTTGAAGTCTGGATATGGTGGCTATGAGATAGTACTGATTCTGCAACATGATGTAACATACTAGATAAATTTGGTTCATTTATGTGTCCACGTCCACCTCCACCATGACCACGTTCTTTAGGCGGCATCTACTGTACAAAATAAAATATAGAATAAAAACTAGGGATATGATGAACAATCATGCATTTTCGAATAAAACACACCAATATATTTCAACAAAATATAAAAAGTCTTTGTAAGTTTAAATTTATAATAAAATTATAATAATTTAATTATCGGCATCACTGTCATCCTCTAATGGATTTTCTGATATTTCGTCTGATTCAGATAAAAGTTCGAACTCATCTTTAGATAGAAATTGATCATCTTCAATTTCTATTGTGCCACCATTTGAGTCACATAAATTTTCTAGATCTTCATCTACATTCAAAGGCTCAATATTATTTATGTCATCTTCTTGGAATGCCGATGCAATTTCTAAGTCTGCACTTCTTTTCTTGTGATGTTGGTACTTCAAATTTTGATCGAGCGTTGATTTTACAAATCGCCCACCAATCTCTCTTATCACGAGATAAACTCGGATATGTACAATAATATACATGAGTGACTTGAACTACCATAATAAATGGCTCATATCGATTATATCTGCATTAATGGCTAACATCCATTAGCTTATAATTTGAATGAATCTTTGTGCCCAAATTTCATGTAGGATCAAACCATAATAATTCTGTTATTTTTGAGTCTAGGATACTCCAACTCAATAACTTTTTTGAGTCGACCATAATAATCAATCTTATCTGTACTATAACTCAAGCCTTTAATGCATACACCACTATTCATTGTTGTTTTAGAAGAACCGTGCCTGAATGTGTGAAATTTAAATCCATTAACAAAATACCCAGGATAGGCTATCACATATCTAAACAGACATTTACTTAGATTATGAATGAGAAAATATTTGAATCTCTATTTGAAGGACCAATTGCTTATGACATAAATTTAAAATTGTTATTAACAAATAAAAGATAATAATAAATTAAATAATTCAAAAATTTAAAACTTAATAATTCTCACATAATTTTTGAACCAATTCACAAATTTAGTTTCTAGCATATAATCGACATCATTCCTGGAAATTGCTGGTTGCCTATATTTTAACTTCTCAACATAAATACTGTACAAATATAAAAAGAGAGAGAAAAATGTATATCAATTTTTAATAATTTCTATTAAAGATAAAATTAAACTATGATTAAACTTGTAACCATTTTGTGTATAAATACTTAATGTATGGTGCAACCTCCTCACAATTAAGTAAAACATAGCTCCGGGTTGTTTTGTAATATTCATCTATCATACATCTTTTCATTGCTCTTCCTAATGATTTTCTAGAGTACTTGAAGATAGATAGTTTGTCCACAGAATCATCTTCTACCATCACATGACCTTCATAATTCTATGACACATTTATATTCTTTGTATTGACATGATCCTCAAAATAATAAGAACAAAATGATGATGCTTCTTCTACTAAATATGCATTAATAATTGAACCTTCAAATTTGCCTTATTTCTAACATTCAATTTCAACTTACGAAGATACTTACAACCACAATGTTAGTTTTCAATTTGATTAAATTATAATATTACTTAAAGTGCGAAATCATAAAACACAGCAAATTATATGTATTTACCTTTCAAAAGAATACATTCACCTGAATTGCATTGGCCTTGCAATCCTTGTTTCATATGCCAAATTGACTGATAAATGCTCCATTGAGTCAAAAAAAACTCGGTGGGAATATCCATTTAAGCTTACAAATAATAAGTGGAATGTCATTCTCCAGCCTCACCATGTCATCTATTTTGATTGTGGTTGCATTAACTATTTGAAAAACAAACTAAGTTCTTTAAGGACCTTCCAAACATTTAGTGGAAGTAATTCACGAAATGCAATTAGTATTAATCTCTGCATTAATACATGATAGTCATGACTTTTCATTCCAAATAACTTAAGATTCTTCATATCTATGCATCTACCCATATTTGACACATATTTATCAAAAATTTCAAATATTTAACTCATTCACACAATATCTGTCTTGCCTTCTTTTTAAGTATGTAGCAAGCTTTAGGGAATTTTTCTATTTCCTCTATCAGTTTCAATTGAGGATGCCGACAATAATCATTCAGCTCTTGTCTTGATTTTAAAGTATGTTTTGTTTTTCCATATACTTGTAGCTTCCTTTTCAGTTACCTTCTTTAAACCCAAACTCTGAATCTCTGTCATAATATCATATCCTGAACGAACTGCTGGTGCAACTGTCATCACAGTTTTATTTTTTTTGAAATGCAATTATATTTCTTCGAAAAGGATGATTCATAGGTAGAAACTTACAATGGTTATCAAATCATGATTGTTTACCACTAAATTTGAGGGTAAATGCATCAGAATTTGTCATGTAACACGGGCATGCAAATTATACTACAGTACTCCAGCCAGACAACATTGAATATTCAGGAAAGTCACTTACCATCCACATAAGGGCTACCCACATAATAAAATGCTACTTCTTTGAGATATCATATGTATTCACGCCAACATCTCATAAATGATTTAACAATGCAATAAGAGGCTGTAAGAAATCATCCAGCATGTCTTCGGAATTTTTGGCCCTGGAACCAATATTGACAAAAACATATATTACTCCTTCATACACAACCATGGAGGAAAGTTATAAGGTATCACTATCTTTGGCCATGTTGAATATTATTGTCCAGATTGCCCAAATGGTTGAAATCCATTATTACCCAATTTCACATTTCGATTTTTTGCGACGAAATCTTAATGTATATAATTAAAATGCTTTCAAGCAGGTGAATCTGATGGATGACGCATTACCCTTTCTTTACCCTCATGCTTAGAATGCCACCAAATATCATTTTCTATAGCAATTGATGCATATAGTCTTTGTAATCGAGGAATTAATGGAAAATAATACATCTTCTTAAAGACAACGTTCAATTTTTGTCGCGTATCTATAACATGAGGTGCCTTCCTAAATCGAGGATGATCACAAAACTTTCAGCTAATTAAATCACTATCACCGCCCCAATATAACATGCTTCCATTTAAACAACAATTAATTTTTTTCACTGGTAGACTCATTCCTCGTAGTAACTTCATAGTGTTGTGATAGTTGTTAGTAATCAAATTATTATCTAGAATAATCTATTTCATCAGTTCTGTCACTTGATCAAATAATTTCTCAGACATATAATTTTATGACTTTATGCTCATTAGTCGAGCCACAAGTGATAATTAGAAATGTATTTTACAATCAGGTCACAACTCTTTATCTGTAGCTTTAAGCAATTCATAAAATTTCTGAGCTTCAAGATTAGGTGGTTCATCCATGTAATCCATATTGTAGTCAGCACCAGCAGCTTCCGTGATCATTCTATGGTATGTGTTTGATGATTCTTCACCACAAGCAAATGATTCAATATCCTAATTTTAGTCAATTTCAGAGCCATTGTACTTTCCTCATGATAAATCCAAACAAAATAATATGGCACAAAGCCATATTTAGTGAAATGATATCTTATAATGTTTGTATCACGAAAAAGAATATTTTGATACTTGTGGTGATTTCATGGGCACTTATTTTTTTTCTCCATCCATCAATCTTGATTGACGACATGCAAAATTGATGAAAGTTTCAAGCCCAATCAAAAAAACTTTATTGAAAAATCCATTAATAACCCTTCTGTACATCTACTGATGATCTGTGCTCATTTTACCCTTTTTTATTTACAAAAAATAAGTCCAATCATTATTTTGAATAAAAAATTCTATTACTTCAAAATATACAAATAATAAAATAAAATTACTTAAATATGAATATTTAAAAATTAAATATCATGAATATCTAGGCAATGCATTTGTAGAATCTACATTAATAGATAAGACAATTTTTAGCACGATAAATATTAAAAGATATCACAGTTATACTAGATAAAGTGTGCAAAATGTGATAATGCGCAAGAATGGAAAGCAAAAAAAAACATTTAATGTTTGAAGGAGGAGAGGGAGAGAGAGAGAGAGAGAGAGAGATAAGGTGGGGAGAGAGGGGCAGAAAAATAGAAAGACTGGGGTAGAGAGAGTGGGAGAGGGAGAGAAAAAGGAGGGAGAGAGAGTGGGAGAGGAATGGTGAAAGGAAGAGAGGGGGAAAGAGGGGGCGAGAGAGGGAGAGAGAGAGGGAGAGAGTGAGGGAGAGAGAGAGGGAGAGGGTGAGGGAGCGAGAGGGGGGTGGAGAGAGAACAAACAAGAAAGAAGTGCCAGAAAAAAAAATAACAAGAGAGAGAGTGTGACACATAAATAAAAAGAGGAAGAGAATGACTGAAATAATCATAGAGGGAGAGATATACACATAGATATTGCAGTGTTAGAATGAAGAATTATATAAAAGAAAATATAAGTTCTACAGTACAAACCTATCAAATATTACATTTTTTGTTATACATAAGTTAATATTTGAGTCTGAGGCCCAAGGGCTGGAATTAGGTAAGAGTAAGACCCTTATTTGTATTATACCATATATGAGCCTGATCAATGGACACTCTCATGCTATGTGCTTACATATTGTTGATATTATTTGTAGTATACCATATATGAGCTATTTTATTTCAAGTTAGTGCAACAAAATAGTATTATCCCATATATAATTATATGTTAGAATACATATAGTAAATATAGTTGTTAATAGTTACACTTGGTTTAACATATAATTACATATAGATATATGCATACAAGTAGTTATAAGTAAATATAAATAAATATATACAAAGTTATAACTAATTATATAGATTTACATATATGTATACATATATGCATACATAATCTAAAATAAAGTTATATTTATTTATATAGAGTTTTTTATTGTCATACAAATATATATATATATATATATATATATATAGTTATACATTTTAGTTAAACATTATGTTGTATGTTTTTATACATATAATTATAAATATAGTTACATGTGGTTATACATATAGTTACACGTATGGTTTAACTTATATTTTTACATGCATGTATATATATTTTTGCATATGATTTCATATATTTATAAATATAGTTATGTACAGGTATGGATATACTAAAATACAATTTTTATACTAATATATAAAAATATATAATAAAATTATGTTGTTAATTATATATATAAATATAGTTATGTATAAAGTTTTTATAGTTATACATATAGTAAGATAGAATTATTTATAGTTATATGTTATTATACATATAATATATATAGTTATAAAAATTTTTATATCATTAAACATTTAGTTTTATGTGTGTGTGTGTGTGTGTGTGTGTGTGTGTGTATATATTCATACGAGTAGTTATATTTAGTTATACATAAATATATACAATGTTATAAACAAATATAAATATATATTTACATATATGTATACATATATGTATAAATAGTTAAAAATATAGCTATATTTATTATATAAAATTTTATTTAGTTTTATAAATATTTATATATAGTTATACACATATAATTAAACATAATGTTTATGTTTTAATACATGTGTAATTATAAATATAGTTACATGTGGTTATACATTTTGTTAAACATATAGTTATACTTTTATTTATATGTATATATATTTATTCATATAATTTTATATAATTATACATATAGATATGTATAGGTATAGATATAGTAAAATAGATTTTTATATACTAATATATACAAATGTATATTAAATATAAGATGTAAATTATATATTTAAATATATTTATGTATAAAGATGTTATAGTTATATATATATAATAGTTAAATATAAACATATTTAACTCTTACAATTATTTATAGTTATATGTTATTATACATATAGTATATATAACTATTAATACTTTTATATATTTAAACATATAGTTAAATATAAATATATTCATACAAATAGTTATACATAAATATATAAAGTTATCAATAAATATATAGATTTACATATATGTATACATAGTTATAAATAAAGTTATATTTAATGTTGTAGAGTGTTATATAATTATAAAAATATTTATATATAGTTATACAAATATTTATACATAGTTATACACATATAGTTAAATATAAAGTTGTTAGTTATTATACATGTAATTATAAATATAGTTACATGTGGGTATACATATAGTTACACAAATAATCATAATTCTAAACACTTAAAATAATTATGTTTTATTACAATTTTTAATTTTAATATAACATTTGGGGACCCAAATCCAAAATATTTATGATTTGGGTCTTCCAAATTCCTATACTGATAATTACTTTCCTTTATTCATATGGAATGCATATACTCAAGTATGCATATGAGTTTATGTAGAAACTCATTTTTTCATAAACAAAAACATATGCATATGGAGTTCATAAATACTTTGTATGCATAAACATATGCATAAACTCATTTTTGCATACTGAGTAAGCTGAAATGAGTTTATGCATAATATTTTTTTTTATTATATTGGGATAATTATGAGTATCCAAATTTAGGTACTCAAATATATCCCAAATCATAGATATTTTTTTTGGATTCCATTACATAATTATCCCTTATGTGTGTGTGTGTGTGTGTTGGATGAAAATATTAAGTATTATTATTATTATTAGTGTTGTGGAAGAATTCTATTTTTTTTATGTAAATTTAGATAAAAGTTAGTGTTGTTTTAGGAAGAAACGAAATATAAAGAATAATACTTTCATTGTCAATAAAATCTATTTAATAAAATTTTGGAATTGAACTAATCTAAGAAAATACTTCTCAGAGCAATATTCCTACCTTTTAGTGGTATCAATGCATAATATTAAATTAGTTTTGTTATTTTGTTTTGTAATTTAAGAGATGCAAGCCTAATCTTTTTTTTTATATTTGAAGATTATAATGATTTGGATTTCTTGTTATGCATGTAATTGCTACTTAAGAGCTATAAGGCTACTCTAATTTCTTCATCATCTTAAATTTTTTCTCCTTCTCTTACTACTTCATCATCATCTTCTTCTTCTTGCACTTCTACTACCATAAATGAGTATCTAGTTTCAAATGAGAATGCTCATTTATAGATGAGATTATATTTATCTATGCTTTATCATTAACATGATCTATAGTATATTCCATTTTACTTTCTCATTAATCAAAGATAAAAGTATAGATTATAGTTCAATTGAGAAAGCTTACTAAAAGATGAGCATCTAATTGAAATTAGAGTATAAAGGATAGATTAATTACCAATTGTGCAAGATTAATAATAGATGAGTATCAACTTGCAACATATAGGAATCCATTTGTTAGAGCATATGTTTGAGTGGTTAATTTGCCATTGTGACAACTTCCTTGATTTGATAGGGCATAGTGATATATGTATCTCACACATCAACCATGATACAAAATCAATATACATTTTTTTACAAGGTAAATGGTCGAGTTGTTAATATACGATCTACAATTCATCTCCATTGGAGAAACTAAGGTCTTGAAACACTAACTATGATCTCCTTTAAAGATAATATTTTCTCTATGACAAGATTAATCAATCAAAATGTTTGGTTACCTAACAACAACAAATCAATAGAGCAAGCAAAGACATGAATATTCAATTGATATGACTTCCAATCTCAAAAGATTATCAAAAGATAACCATCAATGGGTTTCAAACCTATTTGAAAAATATTATAGCTCAAATACCTAACTAGTTAATTAAATATGATAATTTTGAATTAAATCACAAAATTCTATTTCATTTTCCCAAACTATACTTAATAGAGTTGAATTAATAAATAGAATATATATATTCACGTGATTTTTATTACACACACACACACACACTACAAAAATTATGAACAGATTAACCAAAATTGTTTTTCTGGATTTTTCACAAATGACGTTAAATGCATAGTACGTAGTAATTTTAATTATGCAAACAATATTAAACACATATACACACTACCATAAAATAAACGAACACAACAAAAAATGTGCACTATCAAAAAATACATTGCTAAAAAACTTACCATAAATAAGACAAACTATGATCATACACAAACTCTCGTTTTATCATTCATAAAATAGCAATATACAGATTAAAACTATTTGTTTTTGAATAATTTTTCTAGAAAATTTATTTTTTTAATTTAATAGAATCTTCTTTTTGTGATCTTCATGCAATATACATAATAAATCAAGAACATATGCATTTTTGTTTCGTGCTCCTCACTCAAGAACACCCGTGAAAAAAAAACATAAGCAATGGGCCATGAAAAATTGAAGTTGAGCACACCCAAAACAAATTAAATTTAAATAGAAATATTTATAACCATAACAGAAAAAAGATACCAGCAAATTATAGCATCAAAATCACCCAAACCATGATAAAGAAGTTCACCCACTTGAAACCTACATACCCAAACAATGCATAACAATTTTTTCCTTTCACATCTATGGTAATAAAAAAATGATAGATTAGTTATGTTTAACTTGTTTATGTATACCGTTTTTATAGTTATATAAATATAGTTATGTTTAAACACACTTATTTAAAGCACACTTATATTTATGCATACTATTTTTGTATATTAATTCGGCATACTTACTGTGTGGCATCAAAATTTACACATTGACAACACATATATATCAAAAATGCATGAAGTATGTATACGATTAAGTATATATATGCAATCCAAGAACACAACGATGTATGAAGAAAAAGAATTTTGGAAACAATAAATAACAGAATCAATATGCATAAGCTTAATCAAGATAATCGATGAAGAATACATATATAAAACGTACCTCAAATCAAATAAAAATTAAAACTTAAACCTCGAATATATGTTTAAGCATCGGTGTCGAGGGATGGATGGCCGAATGCAGCAGTTCACGTCACTTGTTGTTGAAGATAATCGCATCTCAACATGAATTAAATATTAGCAAATTTTTTATATTTTCAATTATTAAAACATTAAATAAACAATATTTATATATAATCAAAAAGACTAATTAATTTTATTTACTATCAAAAAATTTTTTAACAAAATTAATGTGCTTGTAGCAAGATACAAATGAAAAACAAACACCTTAAAATTTTTTATTATAATATTAATTAAACAATAAATATATAAACATTTAAAAAAATATGTTGTCTTATAAAAAAATTTCAAATAGGTACAAAATTAACAAACTCTATATAATAAGATATAAATGAAAAGATGATTTGTCTTCTAGTCACTCGCCTAAAAGTTATAAAATACTATTAATGTTAAAAAATATATAAAAATCTATATTTTATGGATATAAATTTTTAAGAATTCATATTAATTATTAAAAAGATAATATGAAATAATTTTAAAGACATAAAATTTCATATTATTTGATATCATTAATAATTTTTAAAATTCAATAAATTACTTAAAAGTGAGAAGATAATTAAAATAAGTTTTATTTATTATTTTAATAAAAACTTTAAGTTAAAAGCTAATAATCAAAATATTACTCAATTGTTTAATTCGTATAAATTTTTGTAAGAGCAAACATCTATGTATTTATTTATAAATATTAATTTATTTTCTTTTAACTTTATTAAATAATTATATTTTTATTATATTTCAAGATTTTCTAATTTTGTATTATTTATTTATTTAAAAGTTTTCTATAATAACAAATTTTTTTTACTTATAATAATATTAATTCATACTAGTTTATCAGTCAATTCAGATAATTTTGAAAAAATTTTCTATTTTATTATATAATGAATTAATTTACATTTATATTACTAGAAATTTTAATATATGTTAATTTAATTTTTTAAATATAGAAAAAAATTATTATACTTATTTTAAAATTTTAGAAAATTTTTTTGTATAATTTTATAAAAAATTAATACATCATAAAAATTGTTAATTTAGTCCTTATTAATATATATAATTGTTTTGTGTATTTTGATATTTTTAAAATTATTTATTTATAATATTATTTTTTTATGATTTTACGAGGATAATGTATATTTCAAGGATTGCTCATCTATAAACCAATAACATGCATTTAATAAACAAAATTAAATAAAATATTAAAGCAAATAATAAATAAAAAAAATTATATAATTAAATATTTGCTAGGGAAAATTTGTCACTAAATCAAGGATTTTATTATCTAGGAAAAATCTGTCGCTAAATTCATTGCTAAATCAAGGATTTTATTAGCCGGGAAAACTCATCGCTAAATCATCGATTTTATTAGATAGGGAAAATCCGTCGCTTAATCCATCACTAAATAAAAAATTTTATTAGCTAGGAAAAAACTGTCGCTAAATCCGTCGCTAAATCAAGGATTTTATTAGCTAGGGAAAATCAATCGCTAAATTCGTCCCTAAATCAATGATTTTATTAGCCAGAATAATTCCATCACAAAATCTATCGCTAAATCAAGGATTTTATTAGATAGGTAAAATCTGTCGCTAAATCCATTGCTAAATCAAGCATTTTATTTGCTAGGAAAAATTCGCCGCTAATCTGTCACTAAATCCATTGCTAAATCCGTCGTTAAATCAAAAATTTTATTAGCTAGAGAAAATCCGTCTCTAAATCTATTGTTAAATCAAAGATTTTATTAGCTAAGGAAAATCCTAAACCCTAAATCTATCGCTAAATCAATGGTTTTATTAGCTAGGGAAAATTCATCGCTAAATTCATCGCTAAATCCATCGCTAAATCAAGGATTTTATTAGCTAGGGAAAATCTGTCGCTAAATCTATCGCTAAATCAAGAATTTTATTAGCTAGGGAAATTTTGTTGCTAAATTGGTTGATTATTAGAGACTTTTATTAGCGAGAGGTATTTCATCGCTAAAATCCCCACTTTTCTTGAGCAGAACTTATGCAAATTTTTCATCACTAATCTATCGCTAAAATCCCCACTTTTCTTGAGTGGAACTTACGAAAATTTTTCATCGCTAAATCCCCCGCTTTTCTTGAGTGGAATTTACAAAAAATTTTCCCTCACTAATACATCACTAATCCACTATTTTTTTTCAAAAAAAATCATAAATCCCATGCTATTCTCTATCTAATCCCTTGCAATTTAGTTAGGGATTAATCCCTAGCTAAAATTCCCTAGCTAAAATTCCCTAGCTAAATCAATATTTTCTTGTAATGGTAGTGGTAGAGTATATTAGTACAAATAAGGATTAAACTGTCACCGAAAATAGAAAAACAGAGAATAAAAGCATAGAAAAAAATTAAGAAAATACATCTAGTAAGATAACTAAGGAAGGAATAGAGGAGAAGCACACAAATTAGGATGCTGATATCAACAATTTACTAGAAAATATGAATTTTGATGAACTCTTAAGTAGAAACATGAAAGAAAGGTGGCTGCTCTCAATAAAGTTGAAAAAGAAGATGGATAAAAGTTGGATGGACAATGATGACTTGTTGATGAGCTAGAAGAGGAGCCCGATGCCAAGAGTTACAGTGGTTTTCTCTCACTCCAAATAAAGAAGAATATAAAGAAGGTTTTGAATAGGTTTTGAAGATTAAATAAACATAAAAATAAAATAGGTTTTGAATATGCTTTTGCAAACCTTAATAGTAAAATATGGATAATGTGGAAGAAATATATAGATCTAGTAATATTAGAAGATAAGGAACAAATTTTAAATTTTAAAATATGAATGGCATCGAAAGCGATGATCTCAGTGGTCTATGCTAAAAATGGCAAAGAAGATAGGAAGGCTTTGTGGAAGGAAATGGAAGAAATCACAAAAAAGATATATAACGGATAATAGGAGGGGATTATAATATAATAAGAAGATAATATGAAAAACAAGGAGGAAAAGCGCCAAATGAAGGGGCAATGGAACATTTTAATAAAGCTATTATGAATGATGGGTTAATTGAGGCAGATCCATTAGGAACAAAATTTACATGGTGTAATAATCAAAGGGGTAAAGGTACAAAATGGGCAAGACTAGACAGGGTACTTTATAATGCAAAATGGTTTAATGTTGTGGAATACACATTTGTGAGGCACCTGAATAGAACTTGTTCTAATCACAACCCCTTACTACTAAAGTTCCATAACATTTAAAAAAAAGAATACCATTTTAAATTTCAAAATATGTGATGTTTGCACAAGGATTTTGAAAAGGTAGTCATAAAGGATTGTGCTGAACTGGCTCTGGAGAATGCTTTTCTAATTTTTGCAAATAAATTGAATAGATTGAAAACTTGTCTAAATGAATGGAACAAACATCATTTTGGTAATATTAACAAAGAAACTATAAAAGCAAAAGCAAAAGTGGAGGATTTGGAACTAGAATATAAACATTCTCAAGAAGAACCAGTGAAACAGAAACTCAAAAGGCAATAGTAGAACTGAAACTTAGATTACATATGGAAGAGGTGTATTAGAAACAAAGAGCTGGAATTAAATGGTTGAAGGAATGGGATAAAAATACAAAATTTTTTTACACTGTAGTAAAAATTAAAAACCAAAAACAAAAAATCAAAGGTATTAGAAACATTGAAGGGAAGTAGCTGGATAAGGAAGATCAAATATCATTGGAATTAGAAAATTATTTCAACAAAAAGCTAGGTGAAAAGAGATAATGTAGTGGTAACTCCATGTTACAGGCTATGGAAATTAAGATCACGAAAGAATATAATAATAAATTAACAGAATTTCCAAAAGAAAAAGAAATAAGAGAAGCTATCTTTAGCATGGATAAAGACAGTGCTCCAGACCTATATGGATGAAATAATGGTTTTTATCAAAGATGCTGGCATATAATTAAAAAAGAGTTGATAGCGTCGATAAGATGGATATTTGCCGGAGCAGAAATTACAAAAACATGGACTAGTTCCTTAATAATTTTGATACCTTAATGTGAAAATCCACAGAAATGCAAAGACTTCGGGCCAATAAGCATATGAAACTCGATCTATAAGATCATGGCTAAAGTATTTTAGAATAGATTAAGTAGAATCCTTCCAAATATTATATCGGAAGAACAAACAAGTTTTGTTAAAAATAGACTTATAATGGAAAATATTAGCTTGGCCTCGAAAATGATGAGAGAAATTGGAACAAAGACAAGAGGGCCTAATGTGGCAATAAAATTAGACCTGTCAAAAGCTTTTGACAAAGTAGAATGGGATACTTTATGCTATGTTATGAGAAAAAAAGGTTTCTCAGAAAGCTGGAATCCAGAGTATGGGTGAAAGTTCTAATAAATGGGACCAAAGGATAAGAATTTAAACCAATAAGAGGGCTAGGCAAGGAGATCCTCTTTCTCCGTTGTTATTCAATATTTATCTAGACTTGCTCATTATAAATTTGAAAGGGAAAATGGAAAAAAGAAAAATCTTGCCTTTTAATCAACCAAAAAACACACCATTGGTGGGTTTCCTAGCATATGCAGATGATTTAATCATCTTCACTAATGCGAGCAATAAGTCTATAGGTAATTTAATGAACACATTCCAGACATTTTAGGAGAAAATGGGTCAACTTTTAAATAAATAGAAATCTCATTTTATTATAGCAAAGAAAATACCAGAAAGAGTGGCTCAAAGATTAAAGAAGATTACAGGGTTTTTCCAAAAGAAAGGAGCTCTAATATACATGGGATGTCCAATATACGAGGGAATGCTAAAAGAAGAATATTTAAGTTTCTTAACAAAAAAAATGAGAAAGAAAATAGCAGAATGGAAAGAAAATTTCTTAAGTTTTGGAGGGAGAATCACACTTATATCGCATGTGCTACAAAGCACATTAGCACATATATTCATGAACATAAACCCTCCGAAAAAGATTGTTAAAAAATTGGAGAGGGAAATAGCCATTTTCCTCTAGGGAAAAAACAAAGGAAAACCAAAATTACACGGTGAAAAATAGGAAGATCTATGTCGACCAAAAGAGGAGGCAGGACTAGGAGTAATTAGTTTGAAATAGATGATGAATGCATGGGCATGTAAAAAATGGTGGGGATTCAAAGTAAATAGTAGTTTTTGGGTTAGATTCTTAAGAGGAAAATATGAAATTAAAATAGACAGCTTCAAATATTCTAAGAAAGCCTCTGGGGCCCGGAAACTAATGTTAAAACAAAAATTTTTGGTTGAAAAACATTCAATACAAAAAAGAGGTGATGGAAATAGATGTTAAATCCACAAGGCAACTTCACAATGAAGTCGGTGAAAACAATTGTAATAAATAGAACAAAACTACTTTTTATATATAACTTCATTTGGAAAAGTGAAGTGTCTCAAAAGATAAAGATCTTTATATGGAATGTTATGCCGAATGCGATTCTAGTAGAAGTTAATATACAGGCTAAAGGTATAAAGTTAGCTTCAATATGTGAATGTTATTCAACAACTATGAAAATTATAGAACATTTGTTTTTGCAAGGCAAAATTGCTATATAAGTATGGAATAATATAGAAAAAATTACAAAAATGAAGCACACAAAAATTAGTTTAAAAGATAGACTTTTAAGTTGCAAAATTAATAACACCAGTAACAAAATGCTAAAATGGACTAGAAATAACATGTCACTTATTGTAATTTGGTGTATATGGAAAACTAGAAATAAAAGTAGATTTGATTCAATCCCTATGGAGGGAAATTATATTCTAGAAGAAATAAAGAATGAATTAATTAATTTATCCATGGCTAATCCAATAAAAATCACAAAATTAGAAGAAGAAAGTGATATAAAAAATGAATGGAAATCATATGTGGTAAAAACTAAGTGGTAAGGAGTTCAAATTACAAAAAGAATAAGCCTAGTAATCTAGCACTCAATAAGGATGGTAGTTTTAATAGAGATATGAGAGAGGCATGAGGAAGAGGAGTGATTAGGAATAAACAGGGAGGGATAGTAAAGGCCTTCACAATGAAGGACAAAGCAAACTCGGCTTTGCATGCGGAAATAAGAGCTTTATATAAAGGATTACAAATATGTAAAGAGAGCAGCCTTAAGAACATACAAGTTTAAGTGGATTCAAGCATATTAGTAGCTCTAGTCACAGAAAAACTGGAATTGTGGAAATATGAGGAGGAAGTTGGGGATATTAAATCTTTAATGATGGAGCTGGATGTCATAATTACACACATATACAATGAAGCAAATACATTAGCGGATAAGCTTGCAAAAGAAGGGCTAAAGAAAGGCCCACTAATCTTTGATAAGGAAAGTATTCCTGAAATTATTAAAGGACACGAAACATTGGATAGAATGGGTTGTCCATATGTTAGGATATAGAAAACATATTTGTAACTATAAGAAGCATATAAGAAGCATGCTGAAGGACTGGAAACACTGGATAGAATGGGTTGTCCATATGTTAGGATACATAAAACATATTTGTAACTATAAGAAGCATATAAGAAGCATGCTGAAGGACTGGAAATGCTAAAGTTATAATAGATGCTTAAGTTATAACTATCTAAGCTTGGAAAAATACAATTTCTTCGCCGGGGTTATAACTGGTCTTATGGGATGCTATTTTTTCTATTTAAAATTTTAATTTAACAAGCATGCTGTGGAGTTGTATTTTGTTGTTTTAGTTTTTTTGAAAGAATAGGTAACATATAAGATGTAGAAGGAAGGAGGTGTCATAACCTAATTAGAAGAAAAAAGTATTGGGATGGCAAAAGTTAGGCAGCATTAGAGGAGAAGGTTAAATCAGAATGGAATTTTTGGCATGTTGGTTATGGTTTAATGTTGATTGAAAATGCAAGAGCTAGAAATTTTAAAGGAGAAAGCTAAGGCTAACCCTAGAATCTGCCATGAATAGAATAATAGAGACAATGAATAGGGATGGATATATATATATTTTTGCCTTGTGTGTTTGGTTATGTTAATACAAAAAAGGTGATAAGTCCACAACACAAGGACACAAAGGCTGATGATAAATAGGAAACAAGTGGAATATTTAAAATTTTCAACTGAGGAAAAACAAGTAGGCATGTAACATACTAAGAAAGAATGGATGGTTTTGTTGGTTGTTGTATGCGCAGGTAACATATTAAGAAGGAAAATAAAGATAGACACTAGATAGGCAAGGAAAAGGAAAAGGACAAAAAGCTAAAACATGCAAAATGCCTAAACATAAAAAAAATAGAAAAGGATTGCAGACAGAATGTTGAAGAAAGATCAAAATTTTCTAGCAGAAAATTTTTTTACAAAGTGCAGATAGGCAGAAAGTTCAGGCATTATTTTATAAATTTTATAGAAGCTGAAACTACGAATAACATAGATTCATACCCCGATCATTTTAGTTTAAACTAAAAATTTCCCAAGGTTTATTATATTTCACTATTTTGGGTAAAAGGGTGTAAAAGGGCAAATGGTAGCACTTTAGTTTATAAAAATGGTATTCCTCTGCCAAAAGAGATGGATTTTATAAATAATAAAATAAACCTTAAAAAAAGAAGAAAAAGAAGAAAAATAATAAATAAAATAAGAAGAAGACGAAGAATAATAATAATAATAATATGAATAAAAAGAAGAAGATAAAAAGAAGATAAAGAAGAAAGATAAGAAAAAGTACATTAGAAGGATAAAGAATAATTAGAAGAATAAGAGGTAGAAGAAAAAAAATGAAGAATAATAAGAAGAATAAGAGGTAGAAGAAAAAAAATGAAGAATAATAAGAAGAAGAAGAGGAAGAAAAACAAGAAGAAGAAAAAAAAATTAGAAGATTAAAAGAATGAAGAAGAAGATGAAGAAGAATTACAAGACTAAAAAATGAAGAAAAAGATGAAGAAAAATACGAAAAAAAAGTGGGAGAAGGACAAGAAAAAGAAGATGAAGAAGAAGACAAATAATAAAAAGTAGAAGGGGAAGAAGAAGAAAAAAAAGAGAAAGTAGTAGATGATAAAGAACTTCTTGAAAACCCTCAGCTCTCAATTCTAGAAAAAAAAGGCTTTTCTCGAGAGTGGAACCTTCCATTTTTGAGAGATAAAAGTTCAATTTTATGCCTAAAATGGAGAAAACCGATTTCTTAACAAATAAGAAATATTTTGCAAGCATTTGTAAGGAGACTACGCTATTTTGTTCGACAAATGTAGCCAAAAATGATAAACTAGCCTTGCTATTTTTAAAGGTAGATTTAGCAAAGCTTGTTGAGCCCTTCATTCGTACATTAATTGCCATGTTTTCGCATGTTAAGCCCCAATTCAAAGCCATTCAAGCATTTTTTGCTATGCTGAAGCTAAAGAAAGTGGTAAAAATGGTGTTAAATGTTGGTAAGAATTTTTCTGGTAATTCTGAGCGGAAGAGAACTTCCATAGAATATGGATATGAAGGCAATGGGTGATTGATGGATATCCTATGAGAATACTCAAGTGGAAGCCTGAGTTCACACCATTAAAGGTATGCCCACTAGCCTCGGAATGGTTTTCTTTACCAAAACTACCTATTCTCATGTTCAATAAGCACTCTCTCTTCTCCATTGCTCTCTACTTGGGTACTCTATTAATTATGGATGAAACCATGGCATATATGACTGGGCCGAGTGTAGCTAGGGTCTGTGTGGAAGTAAACCTCCAACACACACCTCCACTAAGACTATGGAAAGGAAGCGATGAGAAGGAGGGGTTTTGGCAACCCATACTTCCAAAATTATTTCCTATCTACTATAATAACTATAAAAAATGGGCCACAATATAAATGAATACATGGGAGGAAAGAGTAAGAAAGGGGGAATTCAATAGCTTGAAATGGTAGGAAAGACAATGAAAACATGTGGGTTAAGAAAGGGTAGGAAATAATGGTGAGGAGGGGCAGAAATTAAATAAAATAGATAAGTGAGGAGGAGAAATAGTAGGAGCAGAAACTGAGGAAAGGGAGAGGCTAGGAGATAAGGAAAGGGAATGGGTAGAGATTAGGGAGGAAGAAAGTATAGTAGGTGAAGAGGTGATGTAAATAGAGGGTTTGCTGGAATCGGAAAAAGGAAGGACATAATGAAGGAGGAAGGGTAGAAAGCAAGAAGAAAGGTGGGGGGTGGGCGGTGTGGGGGAGGTTTGAGGGCATGAGGAATAGAAGGGAAAGGGGTATAGCTAATAAGAATAGGGAGGAACATGGGAGAAGGGCCAGTAAAAAGGGGTAGGGGGAAAAATGAGAAAAAATAGAAAGGAAATGGTTGGGTGAATATAGTTGGTTAGAAAATGATCTCCTCTCGGAATACGAGTTGGAATCAAAAAGTTGGTCATTATTTGACAATGATAAGGAGCCTATTAGGATGGAACTAAATAAGACAATTGATGATATACAAATGGAAAAAAAGGAGAAGAGGGCCTATCAATAGGGATAAGGCTATTGAAGCAATCAAGTACATGGGTATGTCACTAGGAAAGGAACAAAACATATTAGGAAGAAAGATTGAATAGGTGCAGCCTAGCTAAAGTAAGCTGCAAAGAAATATGAAAAAATATTTAAACATGCAAAATGAATTCAAAAGCACAACTAGGGCACAAGCAAAATATACCCATAATGGAATAAGCACTGTACAAGAATTTAAGAGGGGTATTGAATACTCCATCGATAAATAGACTTAAAAAACTAATTAAAATACATGAAATAAAAATTATACTTATAGCATTGCCAATTTTTGGACATAAGTCAAGTATAAAAATATAAAAAATTTTGGGAAAGAGAAAGACTTTTGTGAATTCTAATAGTAAGTTATGGATCATGTAGGAGGATAATTTAGACATCTAAAACATATAAGAATCAGAACCAATAATCTCATTTAAAATTGGTAAATAATCAAATGCAATGGCAAGAGATGAAAGAGCTTTAATCAAAGAATATGCCTTGGTCCATAAAAGGGGACTTTAACATGATTAGATATACAATTGAAAAGAAAGGTCGAAAAGCCCAGATGTAGAAGTAATAGCTCATTTTAATGAGGCAATTGTCAATACAAATTTAATGTAAGTATATTTCATAGGATCTAAATATACATGGTGTAATAACTAGAGGAAAAGAGGAGTAATCTGGTCTAGACTAGATAAAATATTATATAACTCAAATGGATATAAAAGTTCGGCACCACAGGTTGTTAGACACCTAAATAGAACCTGTTCAGATCATAGTCTTCTGATCCTATCTCTAATAAGGAATGAGAGGAGGCTGAAATGATTTAAATTTCAAAACATTTGGTGCCTTCATGAAGGGTTTAACAAGGAATTCAAGAATTCCTTGCTAAAACAAGCATTGGGCAACCCAATGCAATTATGGGCCATAAAGATGTGTAGACTTAAGATTAGCTTAGGAGAATGGAATAAGATAATCTTCAGCAAGGTAAATAAGAAGATTTAGGAGGCAAAGAAAAAGGTGGCCAGAATGGAAATAGGATATGAAGAAGAGCAAGACGAGGTGAGTAGGAATGAAGTAAGCAAAGAAAAAGCTGAATTGAGACTTAGAATTCACATGAAAGAAGTCTTTTGGAAACAATGATCAAAAATAGAATGGCTAAATGATGGAGATAGGAATACAAAATTATATCAGACCATGGCTAAAATAAAAACTCAAAAATATAAAATAAAAGGTTTAAAAAATTATAAGGTTAAATGGATAGAAAAAGAGGAGATAAAGATTTCATTTGAAAAATTTTATAAAAGTCACTTATGTGGGTCAGCTATGCAAAGGAGCTCTGTCTTAATGCAAGCTATAGAGCACAAATTGCCAAAAGATGATAACAAAAGGCTAGCTGAGTATCTAGAGGAAGAAGTGATAAAAAAAGTCATGTTTGGAATAAACAAATAAAAGTGCTACAGAGCCATATGGCAAGGGCAGTAGATTTTTTCAAAATTGCTGGGATATCATAAAAAATGACCTGAACATTACCATCGCATGGATATTCGCAGGAGCAGACATAACAAAATCAAGGGCTAGCTCCTTTATTGTATTGATTCCTAAAAAAGACAATCCACGGAGGTGTGAAGATTTCAAACCAATCAATCTATGTAATATGATATATAAAATCCTTGCAAATTTACTACATAACAGACTAAGTAAATTTATTTTTAAGATCATTTCAGCTGAGCAAGTGTGTTCATCAAAAATAGGTTAATGATGAAAAATATAAAAAAATAGCCTAAAAATTAATGAAGGATATTGGTTCTAAAGTGAGAGGACATAACATGGTAATGAAACTGGACATATCAAAAGTATTTGATAGAGTGGAATGGGGCACTTTATGTTACATAATGAGGAGGATGGGGGTTTCAGAATTCTAGATAGATTTGGTATTTAAATGCATATCAAGTGTATGAGTAAAAATTCTCATGGGTGGATAGGTTAGTGAAGAATTAAAGCTAGCAAGAGGGAAAAGGTAAGGAATTCATTCTCCCCCTTGCTCTTTAACCTATATTTATAATTGCTTATTCTAACCATAGATGAGAGAATAAGAATAGAGAAAATCATAACCATCAAGTAGTCGATTAATACCCCCATAATGGGTTGCCTAGTGTACGCAGATGATGTAATAATCTTTACAAATACAAGTAACAAATTTATAGAAAACTTGATGAAACTATTTCAGACTCTAGAAGGGGAAATAGATCAATTATTGAACAAAAATAAATGTCAATTTATAATAGTAGAAAAAACACCCGATAAGGTTGCTCAAAAAATTAAAAGAGCTATAGGATTTGCTCAAAAGAAAAGGGCATTAACGTACCTATGATGCCCAACTTTTGAAGGAAGAGTACGGATTGAATACTTAACATTATTGGTGGAAAAGTTAAGAAAAAAAATTATTGGCTGGAAAGAAAATTTACTAAGCATAGCTGGCAGAATTTCTCTAATAATAAATGTAATTCAAAGCTCACTAGCACATATACTCATGACAATACAACCCCCAGGGTAGCTAGTAAATAAACTAGAAAATGAATTTTCTAACTTCTTGAGGGGAAAGAAAGATGGAAAACCAAAACTCTATTGGGAAAAATAAAAAGATTTATGGTATCCTAAGGAGGAGGCAGGCTAGGGTTTCACCAGTTTAAATGATATGGCAAATACCTGGGCATGTAAAAACTGGTGGAGACTCAAAGAAAATGAAAGCTTACGGATGGGCTACATTAGAGGCAAATATGGAATAGGAAATAATGAGTTAAAGACTAGAGAAAAGCTTCAAATATTTGGAAGCAAATGATAAAACATCGAGAATTAGTAGATAATCACTCTAGGTTAAAAAATAGCGGATGGAAAAGGACTTTGAACCAGCAAGGTAAGTTTTCCTTAAAAAGTGCCAAAAAACGTGTAAAGAATTAAAAGGAAATAACATCAATAATTAAAATGGATACGGGAAAATAATAACCCGTAGAAGATAAATACTTTCATGTGGAGAGCTCTCACAAATATCATACCGGTGGATGCTAATATACAAAAAAAAGGATAAGAATCACTTCAAGATGTGAATGTGGCAATGTAGCTATAGAGAAGATAGACCATCTATTATTAGAAGAGAAGATCACAACTGAAGTATGGAAATAGTTAGAAGGAGCTGCATAGATCAAAAATAAAGTAGCCTCACTAAAAGACAAGCTAAAAATCTGGAGAGAGAAAAATACACAAGCCATCGGTTAGAAATAATATCTTGCACATAGCTATTTGGTGCATTTGGAAAGCAAGAAACAAGAGTATATTTAAATGAATCACAATGAATACCAAAAGCATTCTAGCAGATATAAAAAATGAATGTTAGGTATTTCATAAATCCACCCAATAAAGGGTAGAGATAGAAAGGAGTATGAAAGAGGCATGGCTTCTCACATTCAAAAAGGTAAAATTAAAAGAAATAAAAAGTTTTTCATAGACTAAGCCTACATAGGGAAAGCTTGCATTATATACGGATGGCAGCCTCAACAGAGATATGGAAATGGCAGGAGGGGGACGAGTGATTAGAGATGGGGAAGAAAGAGTAATCAAAGCTTTCACATTAAGAGGAAAGGCCTCATAGACTTTAAAAGCTAAAATAATCACTTTGAAGAAAGGGCTGAAAATCTGCATAGATTGTGGGTTTCATATCACAGTTCAAGTAGATTCAAGTATATTAGTGGACTTATCCTCAAGCAAATTAGACATGTGGAGATATGAGGAGGAGGTAGACATTATTGGGAATTATTTGATAAGATTGATTAGAACAATAAAGCACATTTATAGAAAAGGTAATGTGATAGTAGACAAACTAGTGGAGGCGGGTCTCAAAAGAGGAACACAAGTGCTTGATGCAGAGAATACCTAGTATAGAGTGAAAGGGTTAGTAAAGTTAGATAGAATAGGGTTTCTTTATTTTAGATTATAGAAGGAGAACTACAAATAGAAATAAGGGGAGAGAAAATGAAAATTAAAACTGAATGGGAGGTTGCTTCATATATGCTTCTATTTAGTTGCTATTTGTGTGTGCATGGATTGCATGAGATTGTATCGCAAGAAAATATAATGTGGTTAGGGGTAGAAAAGATGGGTATGAAAGATTTCATTTGCAGGTCAAGCCCCTAAAAGGCCAAGGTGGAAAACTAAACAAATACACAGAAATAGCAAAGCATGGTAGAAGGTATCGAGGAGAATCAGTCAGGAATCATGACGGCAGCATAAAAAATGCTTGTGCATGTAGTACAAGTATGCAGAAAGATAGAGGGATGAAATCACCAGGGCTGGTACTTAGAAAAAAAATATAAATGCTACACTACATATAAGGAAAGCTCTAGCAAATAGAGAATAAAGGGGTCAAGTTATTTGATATTGTAAGGGTGAGGAAATGAATTAAGAAGAAATGGGTAGTAATCTGTGGATGTATGTTTTGGAAGTATGATAGTAGAGAAAGTTGTGATTAGTAGGTTACAACACTAGAGAAGATAGTAGGAGGTAGAAAAAAGAGGGCAAAAGAAAGCCTGCAAGGACCCAGCTCAAATAATATAGCTTCAAAATAGAGCCATTTGCAAGGAAAGAAAAAGGGACGCTGGAGCAAAAAAGTCATAGTTTGATTGGATTTTTAGTTAATTATTGCAGAGATCAAGTAAGGACGGAGTGTAAATGGGGAAATGAGGAAATGGGTAAATGATGTGGATTTGAGTGGGCCCGTAGGGTTGTTTGATATATGTAGGATGATAATAGAGGCCAGAAAGAAGGAAGGAATAAAGAGGCAATTGTTGGACTACATTGAAACTCATTAAAGAATAGGAAAGATCTGAATGGACTTGTAGCAAAGAAACAAAAGAGTTCGAAAGCCATACCCATAAGATGAGAACAGGGCCACAGTAACTATAATGACATAACAGAAGTAAAAAAGAATAGATACTACTTCACTTTACATATGAAAATCTAGGCAAAGAGGATAGGAAAGATGTGTATAATTTGTTTTGATTTAGTGATTAGAAAGATGTAAAAAGATAATGGGTAGAAGAACAATAGCTTTTATCAATGGTATTCTTCCGCCAAAAGAGAGGATGCATAATAATAAAATAAATATTTTAAAAAAATAGATGATAAATAAGAAGAAAAAGATGATGATGATAATGATGAAAATAAAGAAGAAAAAGAATAAGAAGAAGAGGAAGAAAAATAAGAAGAAGAATAGGAAGAAGAGGAAGAAAAAAAGAAGAAGAATAAGAATAAGAAGAAGAAAAAAGAAGAAGAAGAATAAGAAGAAGAAGAAGAAGAAGAAGAGGAAGAAGAAGAAAAAAAAAAGAATAGGAAGAAGAGGAAGAAGAGGAAGAAAAAAAGAAGAAGAATAAGAATAAGAAGAAGAAAAAAAAGAAGAAGAATAAGAAGAAGAATAAGAAGAAGAGGAAGAAGGAGAAGAAGAAAAAAAAGAATAAGAAGATGAAGAATAAGAAGAAGATTTAGAAGAGGAAGAATATAATGAAAAATAAGAAGAAGGAGGAGGAGGAGGGTGGAAGAAGAAGAAAAAAATTAGAGGAAGAAGAAGAAGAAGAAGAAGAAGAAGAAGAAGTAGTAGTAGTAGTAGTAGTAGTAGGGAAGAAAATGAAGAAGAAATAAAAAAAATAAAAGAAGAAAAAAAAGAAGAAAAAGAAGTAGTGAAGAATAAGAAGAGAAAAAATAAGAAGAGTAAAAAAAAGAGGGAGAAGAAGAAGAATAAGCAAATTATGAGAAAGAAGATGAAGAAGAGGAAGATGAAAAGGGAGAAGGGGAAGAAGAAGAAGAAGAACAAGAATAAGAAATAAAGAAGATGAAGAAAATGAGCAGGAGGAAGAAAAAAAAGAAGAAGAGGAAGAAGTGGAAGAAGAAGAAGAAGAAGAAGAGAAAGAGGAGAAATAAGAAGAAGAAGAAAAGGATGAGGAGGAGGAGGAAGAAAAAAGAAGAAGAAGAAAAGAAAAAGAACAACAAAAAATTGAAGAAGAATAAGAAGAAAAAGAAAAAAAAGAAAAAGAAGTAGAAGAATAAGAAGTAGAAGAAAAGAAAAGAAAGAAAAGAAGAAGACAAAGAAGAATAATAATAAGAAGAAGAAAAAAAAGTAAAAGAAGTAAAAGAAGAAGAAGAAGAAGAAAAAGAAGAAGTAGAAGAAGAATAAAAAGAAGAGTACGAAGAAGAAGTAAAAGAAGAATAAAAAGAAGAGTATGAAGAAGAAGAAGATAATGAAGAATAAGTGGAAGAAGAAGAAGAAGAAGAAAAAAAAGAAGAAAAAAAACAAGAGGAAGAAGAAGAAGAAAAAGAAGAAAAAAAACAAGAGAAAGAAGAAGAAGAATAATAATAATAAGAATAAAAAGAAGATGAAAAAGAAGAAGATGATGAAGAAGATAAAGAAGAAGGAGAACAAGAATAACATTAGAAGGATAAAGAAGAATAAGAAGAAAAAAAGAAGAAGATGATGAAGAAGATAAAGAAGAAGGAGAACAAGAATAACATTAGAAGGATAAAGAAGAATAAGAAGAAAAAAGAGGAAGAAGAACAAGAAGAAAAAGAAGAAGAAGAAGAATTAGAAGAATAAAAGAATGAAGAAGAAAAACAAGAACAAGAAGAAAAAGTGGGAAAAGAAAGAAAAGAAGAAGATTAAGAAGAAGAAAATGAATAGTGGGAATATGAAGAGGAAAAATAAGAAGAAGTAGTAGTAGTAGATGACGAAGAAGATGATGATGATGATGAAAAAGAAGAAGAACAAGAAGAATAATAAGATGAACAATAAGAAGAAGAAGAAGTTCATGAAGAATAAGATGATGATGATGATGATGAATAATATGAAGAGGAAGAAGAAGGTCAAGAAGAAGAGGAAGAAAAAGAATAATAATAAAAATAATAATAATATGAAGAGGAAGAATAAGAACAAGAAAAAGAAGAAGAAGAAGAAGAAGAAGAAGAAGAAAAGAAGAAGAAGAAGAAGAAAAGAAGAAGAAGAAGAAGAAGAAAAAATAAGAAGAAGAAGAATAATAATAATAATAATAATAATAATAATAGGAAGAAAAATAAGAGGAAAAAGAAGATGAAGATGAAGAAGAATAAGGCAAATAAGAAAAAAATGTAGAAGAAGAAAAAGAAGAGGTAGAAGAAGAAGAAGAAGAAGTTGAATAAAAAGAACTAGAAGAAGAAGAATAGGAAAATAAAGAAGAAGAAGAATAAGAGAAGAAGAGTAAGATGAATAAGAAAAAGTAGAAGTAGAAGAATAAGGTGTAGGAGAAGAAGAAGAATGAGAAGGAGAAAAAGAAAAAGAAAAATAATTAGAAGGAAAAGAAGAAAAAGAACAAGTAGAAAAAGAAGAAGAAATAATAATAATAATAATAATAGGAAGAAGAAGAAGAAGAAGAAAAAGAAGAAGAATAGAATGAGGAGGAAGGCATAAAGAAAAAAAAGAAGAGGAGAAGAAAAAAAAGAAGAGGAAGTAAAAGAAGAAGAAGGAGAAGAAGAAGAAGAAGGAGAAGAAGAAGAAAATGAAAATATAAAAAAAAGAAAAACAAAAACAAAAATTGGAAGAAGTGGAAGAAAAATATGTGAATGAGGAAGAATAATAAGAAAAATAGAAAAAGAAAAAAATTAAGAAGAAAAAGAAGTAGGAGAGGAAGAATTAGAAGATAAAGATGATAAAGAATAGGAAGAAATAGATGAAGAAGTAATAGTAGAAAAAAAAGAATAGTAGTAAAAAAAAGATATAGAAGAAGAAGTAAAAGAAGAAGAGAATAAAGAAAAATTAAAAAAATAAAAAGAGGAAGAAGAAAAAGAATAATAATACTAATAATAATAATAATAATAAGATGAAGAAGATAAGGATGAAAAAGAAGAAGATAATGAAGAAAATGAAGAAGACAAAAAAGAAGAAGAAAAAGAATTTAAAAAATAGGATGAATAAGTTGAAAAAGAAGAAAAAGAAAAAGAATAGGAAGATGAAGAAGAAAATGTAGAAGAATAAAAAGAAGAATAAAAATAATAATAATAATAATAATAATAGGATGAAGAAAAGGAAGATGAAAACGAATTAAAAGAAAAAGAAGAAAAAGAAGAATTAGAAGAATAATAATAATAGGATGAGGAAGAAAAAGAAGAAGAAGAAAAGGAAAAGGAAGAGGAAGTAGAAGTAGAAGTGGAAGAAGAAGAACAAAAAAATAAGATGTAGAAGAAGAATAATAAAATGAATAAGAAAAATTCGAAGAAGAAGAAGAAGAAGAAAAGAAACCCAAAATGAGAAGAACAAGATGAAGAAGAAAAAGAAAAAGAAAAGGAAGAAGAAGAAGAAGAAAAAGAATAAGAAGTACAAGAGGAAGAAGAGGAAGAAGGAAAAGAAGAAGAAGAAAAAAAAGAAGACAATGATAATGATGATGATATGAATCAAATGAATAAAAAGACGAAGAATAAAAAGAGAGGAAGAAGAGGAAGAAGAAAAATAATAATAATAATAATAATAAGAGGAAGAAAGAAGAAGAAGAAGAAGAGGTGGAAGAAAAGAAGATAGATGAAGAAAAAGAAGAAGAGGAGAAAGAAGATGAAAATGAAGTAGATGAAGAAAAAGAAGAATATGAAGAAGAATAGAGAATGAAGAAAATGAAGAAGCAGAGGAAGAAGAAAAAGAATAATAATAAAAGAGGAAGAAGAATAGTGGAAAAAGAAGAAGACAAATAAAAGGAAGTAAAAAAGTAGAAGAAGAAAAAAAAAGAAAAAGAAGAAAAAGAGAAAGAAAAAGATGACGATGATAAAGAAGAGGAGGATGAAGATGGAGGAGGATGGAGGAGGAAGAAGAAGAAGAATAAGAATAAGAAGAGGAGGAGGAAAGAGGAGGAGGAAGGAGGAGGAAGGAGGAGGAAGGAGGAGGGGGAAGAAGAAGAAGAAGAAGAAGATGATGATGATGATGATGATGAAAAGAGGAAAAAAAACGAAGAAGAAAAAAATGAAGTAAAAGAAGTAGAATAAGAAGAAAAAAAAATAAGAACAGAAGAAGAAAAAAAGAGGAGGAAGTAGATTATGATGATGATGAAGGAGAAGTGGAATTAGAAGAAGAAGAAGAAGAAGAAGAAGGGAGAGGAAGAAGAAGGAGAAGAAGAAGGAGAAGAAGGGGAAAAGAAGAAGAATAAGAAGAAGAAGAAGAAGAAGAAGAGGAGAAGAAGAAGAAGAAGAAGAAAAAAAATAAGAAAAGAAAGATGAAGAAAAAGAATAAGAGGCCAAAATATATAAGAAGATGAAGAATATAAATAAGAAGATAAAAAATTAGAAGTTGAAGAAGTATAAAAAAAAGTAGGAGTAGAAGAAGAAGAAGAAGAAGAAGAAGAAGAAGAAAAAGAAGAAGAAGAAGAAGAAGAAGAAGTAGTAGTAGTAGTAGTAGTAGAATAAGAAGAAGAAAAAGGAGAAGTAGAAGTAGATGAATAAAAAAGAAGAAAAATAAGAAGAAGTAGAGGAAGAATAATAAGAAAATGAAAATGAGAAATAATAGGAATAAGAAAATTAGGAATAAGATGAAGATGATGTTGAAGAGGAATAAGATGAAGGAGGAGGAGGAGGAGGAGAAGCAGTACATCAGAATAATAAAGAAGAAAAAAGATTATGATGCTGATGAGAAATAAGAAGAAGAATAATAATAATAATAATAATAATAATAAGAGGAAGAATAATAAGAAGAAGAATAATAAAATAAGAGGAAGAAGAATAAGATGAAGAAGAGGAAGAAGAATAATAAGAAGAAGATGAGGAAGAAGAAGAATAATAATAATAATAAATGAAGAAGAAAAGAAAAAGAAGAAGAAGAAAAAAAGGAAGAATAATATGAAGAATAAGATGAATAAGAAAAAGATTAAGAATAAGAAGTAGATAAATTAGAAGATGATGATGTTGAAGAACATGAAGAAGAATAATAATAATAATTATTATAAAATAAAGAAGTAGACAAAGAAGAATAAGTAGAAGAAGAAAATAGAATAACTAGTAGAAGTAGATATAAAAGAATAAGATGAATAAGAAAAGGAAGACGAAGACAAAAAATAAGAAAAAATAGAAGAAGAACAAAAAGTAGAATAATTTGAATAAGAAGAAGTTGACGAAGTACAAAATGAAGAGGAAGAAGAAGATCAAGAAGAAGGGAAAGAAGAAGATTAAGAAGAAGAAAAAGAAAAAGAAAAATAAGAAAAATAAGAACAAATATGAAAAAAAAAAGATGAAAAAGAAGAAGAGAATGGAGAAGAATAAAAAATAGGAATAATAATAATAAGAGGAAGAAGAACAATAGGAATAAGAATAAGAGTAAGAAGAACAATAGGAATAAAAATAAGAGAGAAGAATATGAATAAAAATAAGAAGAGAATAAGAGAAGAAGAAAAAGAAGAATAATAAGGAAAATAAGAAGGAAAATAAGAAGAAAAAGAAGAAGAATAATATGTAAAAGAAAAAGAAGAATAATTAGGTGAAGAATAAAAGAAGAAGAAGAAGAAGGAGATGAAAAAGAATATGAAAAATAAGATAAAAAAGAAGAAGAAGAAGAAAAAAAAAGAAGTCAAAGAAGAAGAAGAAGAAGAAGAAGAAAAGGAGAAAAGGAAGAAGAAGAATAAAATATTTTTAAAAAACCCAAAGCTCTGAATTCTAGAGAGAGAAAGAGACATTTTACCGAGAGAAAATTCATTTTTGTACAAAAAGTCTCAAATTTAAGCCAAAATGGATAAGAATGAACCCCTATCCATTAATATGTCATTTGCAAGTGTAATCAAAGAGCCCACTTCCTTCTTTCCGAAAAATGGAACAAAAAACAAAGAACCTATCTCGAAAGTAGAATTCATTAAATTTGCCGACCCCTTCAACTACACATTAATTGGTAAATTTTTGCATGGCAAGCTTTGAGTAGAGAATATTAAGGAGTTCCTTTTTACATTGAAGCTAAAGACCATGGTGAAATTTCTTTTCTCAATGGTAAGCATTTAGATTTATAGTTTACAATGCAGAAGGATTACCGCATAATATGGTTACATGGGCAATGGTTAGTTATGGGATATCCCATGAAAACATTCAAGTGGACACAAGAATTCACACCATTAGAATAACCTTCTATATCCCTGGTATGATTCTCTCTCCCTAATTTCCCAATTCATCTATTCAATAAACATACTATCTACTTCATTTCTCTTAGCTTGGGAAAACCTATCCTTATTAATGATGCCATGGCTTATATGAAAAGGCTGACTGTAGCTAGGGTGTTTGTGGAACTTAACCTTCAAGCCCCACCCCCGCATAAGGTGTGGATTGGAGGAGAGGATGAGCTTGGATTTTGGCAACCCACAGTTACTAAACATCTCCTTAACTACTATAATAATTACATTAAAATGGGACATTAGTCAATAGAATGTATGGTAATGGGGGTAGTAGTGGGGAGAGTCCAGGCATGAGGGTAATGGGCAGAGAAGAAGGTAGGATTAAGTGGGTTATGAAAGGATAGGTTGGAAAGGGAAGGAAGGAGGAACCAAAGGGGAATGAGAAAAAAGGGAGAGGATATGGAAAAAGGGCAGAATGGTAGTTAAAGGGAGGAGGAAATAATAAAGGGGCAGGAAGGGGAAAGAGAGAGAGGAGGAAAAGAGAGAGAGAGCTATACTAAGGGTGGGAGAGGAGGAAGAGGAGCGGCTATATGATGATTTGCTTGAGAATTAGTTATTAGAGCTTTCTTCCAATGAATGTGAGACCAAGAGTTGTATATTATGCAACATAAACAAGGAAAAACATGAGCTGAAAATAGGAAGGGCTAAAGATGATTTGGAGTTGGAAATGAGGGGTAAGGTGCATTACACTAGAGAGCAGGCATTGGAGGCAATAAAGGTAATGAAAAAGTACCTTGCGAAAGGAAGGTAAGGGGGGTAGAGTGTAGGTAAAAGGTAGGAAGCTATCATCTCTATTGAGCAAAAGCTTTTCGAACTCAAGGGAAGAGTAGCTATGGAAGGAAACCCTCCACTCTTCACCCGAGAGGGGGGTATAGCAAAGAAGGGAGAGGGAAATGAGGGCTATGCTCGAGGCCTAGTGAGGGGGAGGTGAAGGATTGGGTTGAAAAGGTTGGAGAACCACTAGCTTGGGAAACAAAAAGTTGTTCCCACTTGGGAGAAGCGAACCCACATGAATTTGACAAGGGGTTTTTTCCAAGGATGACTGGCAGCTAAATTATCTTAACAATAAAGTAGAAATTCTAAAATAGGTTGTGTTGCTGTTAAAAGAAATGATAGCACAAGTTCCTTCATTGAGATGGGAAATTATGAATGAGGAGACTCTGTGGGAATCTACAAATAATCTTAAAAAGGTAAGGAATGCTATAGATTATAAAAATATAGTATATGAGTCCAAATGCTCTACAAGGGCTCAAGCAAGGCATCCCCCATCATCATTATTTTAAATTGCCTATTTTGGAATATAAGGGGTATAGCTAATCCCCTTTCAATGAATAGACTAAAAAAATTGATAAAAACTCATGCGCTTTCCATAATTATTATTGCGGAATCAATGGTGAAGATGGAACTGTTAAATAAGTTAAAAATTATGTTGGGGTTTGATATGGGCATATCAATTGATACAAGTAGGATTTGGGTTTAATGGAGAAACAAAATTACTTGTCATTTATTCTCCAATTAGAATAAATATTATGTTTTACTTTAGATAGATCTCTAGAATGCATGGGCTGGGCCGTGTATGCAAGAAACACTAAAGTTGCACGTAAAGAATTATGGGAGGATATGAAGAAAATGGCTACACTAAATATGTATTGGACCACTAGAGCGGATTTCAACATCATTAAGAATTCAACAGGAAAAAAAGGAGGCATAAGGCTAGACAGTATTGGCATGTCTCACTTTAATAACACCATTGATAGCTGTAGCCTGATAACGTAAATTTTATGTGCACGACTTTCACCTGATGAAATAACTGGAAGGGGAAGAATACAATTTGGACTAGACTAGATCATGTTCTAGCTAATAGCTTATGGTTCAACCTAGAGGTGTCAAACGGGCCGGGCCGGCCCGGCCCGGCACGAGGCACGGCACGGTTCGGCCGTGCCTGGGCCGGCCCGGCACGAAAAAAAAACGTGCCCGGGCTCGTGCCGGGCCCGTCCGCACGAACCACGTGCCGGGCCGTGCCCGGCACGAGCCGTGCCGTGCCTGGCCCGGCACGACTCGTGCCTTGGCACGGCACGACTCAGGCACGTCGGCCCGCGTGCCTGAGTCGTGACTCGTGAGTCGCGACTCACGAGTCACGAGTCACGAGTCACGACTCACGGTCACGACTCACTGAGTCGTGACTCGTGACCCAACCGGGCCCCGCCTTCGGTAAAAAGACCGCGGGTCGGGTCCAAACAGACCCGACCCGCCCCGCCCCGCCTGCCCTGCCTTGCCGTGCGCCCGTGCCCGAGCGGGCCGGCACGGCACGGCACGGCCTTGCCGTGCCCACGGGCCGTGCCGTGCCCGAATTTTAAAAACCGTGCCGTGCCGGGCACGGCACGGTACAGTGACCGTGCCGTGCCCGGCACGGCACGCCAGCACGGCTGGGCACGTGAAAAACGGGCCGTGCCGTGCTGGGCCGGCCCGTTTGACACCTCTAGTTCTTCAACCTCTTTAGTAGCACGAGTGTGAAACATCTTAATAGAACTTGCTCGGTTCACAATCCTCTCTTAGTTCAAACTAAAATCTATCATGAGAAAAGGAAGATAGAATTTAAATTCCAAAATATGTGAGGCTTACACCATGATTTTTTAAAAATTGTGGAGGAATCTTGGAATCAGCCAATAAAAGAACATCAATCCAAGCTCTCTCTAATAAATTGAGAAGACTTAAATTTTCATTATCTTTATTGAATAGAGAGAGTATTAAAAATATTAATAAAGAAATCTATCTGATGGAGGGAGAAATATCTAAAATAGAAAGAAATTTTGATACAAATCAAGACCCATGCAACCATGAGAATCTGAGTGAGGCTAAAGCCAAACTGAGAACGAGGTTGTACATGGAAGAAGTCTTTTGGAAACAAAAGACAAAAATATAATGGTTAATGGAAGGAGAAAGGAATACTAAAATGTTCCAAAGGGTAGCAAATGTTAGGCAGCAAAAGTCTAGAATAAAAGGTCTTAAGAATAATCTAGAAGAATTGGTGAATAAGGAATAGGAACTAAAATCTTTAACAAAAAATAACCTCCAGGAACAACTATGCTCACAGAGCGTGAAAATGGGGGAGTCACTACTAAATGCTTATAGCCCAAGAATATCCCTCCAAGAAAATGAAATGCTCACTTCTATTCTAATTGAGCAGGAACCGAGAGAGGTGGTGTTCAATATGAATAAAAATAGTGCAGCTAGTCTAGATGGCATGAATGTAGAATATATAAAATATGCTGGTCCATTATTAACAAAGGCATGGACAAAATCCTTTATAGTACTAATACCCAAAACAGACAACCCACAATGCTATGATGACTATAGGCCAATTAACTTATGTAATGTATCGAGTAAGATTATTTGAAAAATTTTATAAGTTAGATTGAGTAAAATTCTGCCCAACTTACTCTCTAATGAGCAATCTAGGTTTTTAAAAGAGAGACAAATGGTGGAAAATATTGGTTTAGCAAATGAGTTATTTAAAAAATTAGGAATAAAGATGAGGGGTAACAATGTGGCCCATAAAAATTGACCTCTCTAATGCTTTTGATAGGGTAGAATGGGATGTGCTATGATTTACCATGAAAAAATAGGTTTTTCTGAGGCATGGATAGATTTGATTTTTAGAAACATTAATAACACATGGATAGGGAGATCCACTCTCTCCCTCTCTTTTTGTCGTATATATGGAAATCTTGTTAGGAAACATTAGCAAACAACCCCGCAAAGTGAACTTTCTTCCATATACTCAGCCAAGTGGGATAGCTCAAGTTGCTTTTCTTGCTTATGCAGATGATGTATTGTTATTTACTAATGAAAGTCGGAGATCCCTGCTCAAGCTAATGATATTACTTAAAAAGTTTGAAACTAAAATGGGTCAAAAGATTAATGAAAAGAAGAGTCTATTTATAATTGCTAACAAAACTCCCACCAAGGTCACATAGAGAATCAAAAATTTTACAGTGTTTATATGGGGAAAGGGCATGCTGCTTTATTCAGGGTGTCCAATTTTTGAAGGTAGGTCTAGGGTGAGTTATTTTGACTTTTTAATTAGGATTATCCGAAATAAGATAGCAAGATAAAAAGTAGATTTTTTAGGCTCTGGGGGTAGGATTACTCCGATCACAATCATTCTACAAAGTATTCCTATACAAAACTTGATGGCTATTCAACCCCCTAAGGCCATTTTAAAATTGCTAGAAAATGAGTTCTCGAATTTTCTATGGGGTAAAAGGAAGGGCAAACCAAAGATCTACTAAAAGAAATGGGAAAACTTATGCCTCCTAAAAGAGGAAGCTGAATTGGGTTTTACAAGCCTATGAACTATGGCAGATGCATATGCTTGCAAGAGATAGTGGAGATTGAAGAAAGGGAAAAAATTATGTGCTAGCTATATGATGGCAAAATTTTGCCATGAAAATAATCTGTATAAGAATAAGAAAGGTACGATACTGGCTCAATCATGGAAATAAATGTCAGTCCAAAAAGAGGTAGTCGACCTACACTCAAAATACTTAAATGATAAATGGATTTGGATGCCAAATGCAGATATAAATTTTACTATCAAGTTAGCAAAGGAAGAGATAATAAATAAAAAAAAGAAGATTTCAATTTTAATGCAAAGGGCATGGAAAAAGGTAAAACCAAAAAAGATGTCGGTTCTAATATGAAAGTTACTAATTAACCTGGCCCCCCTAGATGCTGTCATCCAGACTTAAGGGGTCAGCTTAGCCTCACTTATTCTCAAAAGGAATGGTGGCAATGAAGATTTGGTTTTATTTTGAAACATCACTTCAGATTAGAGGCACCTCATCCACTTTGAAGAATAGAATGTTAAAATGGAGAAATCATAAGTTTTCGAATAAAGTGGTTGCCTGGCTCAAAAACATTCTCTCACAAGTAACTTTATAAAATATCTAGAAAGTACACAATAAATACAAGCATGAGGGAGCCCTGATGAGCTCATCTAACATTTTATGGAATATAAAAAAGGATGTTTCAGATCTTTCAATTGCTAAGCTACTAAAATTGTCTAAAATGAAAAGGACATTAATTTGCAAATAATTTGGAGACTTTCTTCTAGATAGTTGTTTAATGCTCATCCGATATGGTAATGCTGGGAGAAACCTACTCAAAAGAAATTAACTTTAAATATGGATGATAGTTTCACTAGGGATATGGGCTTGGTAGGGTGGCATTGCTTAGAAACGAGGTTGGAGAACCTATACTTGCTTTTTCAAAGGCATATTTAGCTTCCTTGGCTCTACAAGCTGAAGTAAAGGCTTTGTTGAAAAAATTAAAGTTGTATTTAGTGCAAGGATAGAAATATATTACGATTCAAATTGATTCAAAATTATTGGTAGGTCTACTGAAGAAAAGCTTTTCTTTGTGGAAACACCAAACTGAGACATAGGAAATAAAAAAATTGATGGGAATAATGTGTTGCATGGTAGAGCACATATATAGGGAAGCAAATAAGTTGGCTGATGGTTTCGCTAGGGCTAGAGGTTTGAGGCACAGTCAAGTTTATAGTGATTTCCTACCGAATCAAAAAAGGCTGAAGCACTTAAAATACTAGTTAAAATACATATAATATTTGTTGTGTATGAAAATTGGGAAAAAGTGAGAAATTAACTCATTTTCTAACACCATAAATTATTAGCATGTTTGCATTGTTTTGATTATGGAAAGGATTATGAGGCATCTTGGAAAGAGAAGAATAAGAAGGAAGAGAAGGAGGAGAAAGAGGAGGAGGAGAAGAAAGAGGAGAAAGAGGAGGAGAAAGATAAGAAAGAGCAGAAAGTGAAGAAGGAGAAGATTGAGAAGATGGAGAAGGAGGAGGATAAGGATAAGAATGAGAAGGATACGAAGGAAAAGAAGGTGAGGATGGATTAGAAGGTGCAAAAAAAGAAAAAGGTGAAAAGGATTAAAAGGTGAAGAAGGAGAAAAATGAGAAGAAGGAGAAGAATGTGATGGAGAAGAAGGAGAAGAATGAGAAGAAGGAGAAAAATGAGAAGAAGGAGAAGAAGAGAAGAAAGAGAAGAGGGAGAAGAAAGAAAATAAGGAGAGGGGTAATAGAAGAAGAAAAATGATAAGAAGGAGAAGAAAGAGAAGAATGAGAAGAAAGAGAAGAAGTAGAAGAAGCAAAAGAAGGACAAAAAGGTTAATAAGGAGAAGAAAGGGAATAAAATAAGAAAGAGAAGAATGACAAGAAGGAGAAGAAAGAGTAGAATGAGAAGAAAGTAAATAAGGAAAGGAAAAAAAGAGAGGAAGGAAAAGAAGGACAAGCAGGAGAAGGAGAAGTAGGAGAAGAATGAGAAGAAGCAAGAGGAGGGGGAGGAGGAGGAGGAGAAGGAGAAGACGGATAAGAAAGAGAAGGAGAATATGGAGAAGAAGGAAGAAGAAGAAAAGAATGAGAAGAAGAAAAATGAAAAAGAGAAGAAGGAGAAGAATGAGGAGAAGAAGAAAAAGGACAAAAAATAGAAGATGGAGAAAAATGAGAAGAATGAGAATGAGAAAAAAAGAAGGAGAAGAAGAGGAAGAAAAAGAATTATACGAAGGAAAAGAAGGAGAAGAAGGAGAAGAATGAGAAGGAGGAGAAGGAGAAGAAGGAGAAGAAGGAGAAGGAGAAGAAGGAGAAGGAGAAGAAGGAGAAGAAGGAGAAGTGGGAGAAGAAGTAATAGAAGGAGAAGAAGGATAAGAAGGAGAAGAAGGAAAAAAATAAGAAGAAAAAAAAGGACAAGGAGTAGAATGAGAAGGAGAACAAAAAGAAGAATGAGAATAATGAGAATAATGAGAATAAGTAGAAGTAGAAGAAGGAGAAGATGAAGAAGAAGGAAAAGAAGGAGAAGAGCAATATGGATGAGAAGAAGGAAAAGAAAGATAATAAAGAGAAGAAGCAGAAGTAGTAGAAGTAGGAGAAGAAGGAGATGAAATAAAGAGGATGAAGGAGGATGAGATAAGGGTGAGGAGGATGAGATAAAAAGGAGATGGAGGAGAAGGAGGATGAGAAGGGGAAGAGGAAGAAAGATAAGGAGGAGGAGGAGGAGAATAAGAAAAAGAATAAGAAGAAAAAGAAAAATGAGAAAAAATAGAAGAAGGAGAAGAATGATAAGATGGAGAAGAAGGAGAAGAAGGTGAAAAGGAGATGAAAGAGAAGAAGGAGAAGGAGAAGAAAGAGAAGAAAGAGAATAAGGAAAAGAAAAAGAAGAATCATAAGAAGGAGATGAGGGTTAAAGAGGAGATGTAAAAGAAGGAGAAAAAGGAGAAGGAGTTGTAGAAGGAGAAAATGAGAAGAATGAGAAGGGGGAGAAAGATGAGATGGATGATAAGAAATAGATGAATTAGAAGAAGGAAAAAAAGGAGTAGAATAAAATATAGGAGGAATAGAAGAAGTAGAAGGAATAGAGGGAGTAGAAGTAGTAGAAGGCAGAGAAGGAGAAGAAGTAGAAGTAAAATAAGATGGACAAAAATGAGAAGCAGGAGAAGAAAGTGAAGAAGGTGTAGAAGAATAAGAAGAAGTATAAGATAGAGAAGATGGATAAGAAGGAGAAGAGGAAAAAAAGAAAAGAAGGAGAAGAAGTAATAGAAGGAGAAGAAGGATAAGGAACAAAAGAAGTAGAAGAAGCTAACGAATGAGTAGAAGGATGAGAAGGAGAAGAAGGAAAAAAACGAGAAGAAGGAAAAGAAAAAAAAGAAAGAGAAGAAGGAGAAAAAAATGGACAAGAAGTCGAAGAAGGAGTAAAATGAGTAGAATAAGAAGAAAGGAAAGAATGAGAATAAAAGAAAAAGAGAAGAATGAAAAGAATGTGAAGAAGTAATAAAAGTAGAAGATTGATATGAAGGAGAAGATGGACAAGAAGGACAAGAAGTAAAAGTCGGGAAAGTGAAAGAGAAGGTGAAGAATGATAAGAAGTAGAAGAAGGAGAAGAAAGAGAAGACGTAGAAGAAGAAGAAGAAAGAAAAAAAGAGAAGAATGTGAAGATGGTGAAGAAGGAGATGAAAGAGAAGAAGGAGAAGAATGATAAGAAGGAGAAGAAGTAGAAAAAATAAAAATTAGAAAAGGAGGAGAAGAAAGTTGAGATAGAGAAGAAGAAAGAGAAGAATTAGAAGAAGGAGAAAATGGAGAAGAAGTAGAAGTTGCAGGAAAAGTAGAAGTAGGAGGAGAGGGATGAGAAGAAGGTGGAGAAGTAAAAGAAGGAGAAGAAAGTGAATAAGTAAAAGAAGGAGAAGAAGTAATAGAAAGTTAAGAAGGAGAAAAAGTAGAATGAGTAGAAGGAGAATAAGAAGAATAAAGAGGAGGAAAAGAAGTAGAAGAGAGAGAATGAGACAAAGAAGATGAAAAGAGATGAAAGACAAGAAGGATAAAAAAGAGAAGAAGTAAAATAATGAGAAGAAGGAGAAGAATGAGAATGAGAAGAAGTAGAAGTATGAGATAAAGGAGAAGGAGGAGTAGGAGGAGGATAAAGATGAGAAGGAGGAGGAGAAATAGAAGAAAGAAAATAAGGTGAAGAAGAAATAGGAGAATTAGAAGTGGTAGAAGGAAGAAAAGGAGAAGGAGAGAAGGAGAAGAAGGAAAAGAAGAAGAAGAAAGAGAAGAAATAGAAGAATGAGAAGTAGGTGAAAAAGGTGAAGAATTAAAATATGGAGAAGAAGTAATAAAAAAAGAATTAAAAAGGAGAAGGAAAAGGAGAAAAGTTGAAAAATGAAAAGAATGTGAAGGAGAAGAAGGAGAAGATGAAGGAGAAGAAGGAGAAGAAAGAGAAGAAGAAGAAGAAGAAGAAGAAGAAGAAGAAGAAGGAGATGAATGAGAAGAAGTATAAGTAGAAGAAGGAAGAGAAGGATAAGAAGAAAAAGAAAGAGAAGGATAAGTAGGAGAAGAATTAGAAGAAGGAGAAGAATGAGAAGAAGGAGAATAATGAGAAGAAGGATAATAATGAGGAGAAGGAGAAGTAGGAGAATAAGGGAAAGAAGAAGAAAAAAGAAAAGAATACCAGAATGAAAAGAATCAAAAGAATCTAAAGAATGAAAATAAGGATACGATGGAGAAGAAATAAAAGAAGGAGAATAATGATAAGAAGGATAAGATGGAGAAGTTGGAGAAGATTGAAAATAAGGTGAAGAAGGGTATGAATGGGAAGAAGGATAAGAAGGGGAAGAAGGTGAATTGGGACAAAAAGGTGAAGAAGGAGAAGATGGTGAAAAAGGAAAAGAAGGTGAAGAAGGTGAAGAAGGAGAAGAAGAAGAAGAAGAAAAAGAATAATGTGAAAGAGAAGAAGGAAAAGATAGGGAAGATGGAGAAAATGAGAAAATGGATAAGAAGGAAAAGAATGAGAAGAAATAATCAAAGTAGAAGAAGGATAAGAAGGAGAAGATTGAAATCAAAGAGAAGAAGGATATGAAGGAGAAGAAGTAGAAGAAGTAGACAAAGGAGAATAAGAACAAGAAAGAGAAAAATGAGAAGAAGGAGAAGGTGGAGTAGAAAGAAAAAAGGAGAAAAGGAGAAGATGGAAAAGAAAGTGAAGACGAAGAAGAAAGAGAAGAAGTAGAAGGAGAAATAGGAAAATTAGGATAAGTAGGAAAATTAGGAGAAGGAGGAGAAAGAGAAGGATGAGAAGGAGGAGGAGAGGTAGAAGTAGAAAAAATAGGAGAAGGAAGAGAATGAGCAGAAGGAGGATAATGAGGAGAAAGAGTAGATGGAAGAAAGGAGAAGTAGGAGAAGGAGGAGAAGAAGGAGAATAAAGAGAAGAAAGAGTATAGGGGAAGAAGTAGAAGAATGAGAAGAATGAGAAGAAAGAAAATAAGAAAAAAAATAAGATGAATGTGAAGAAGTAGAAGAAAGAGGAGAATGAAAAGTATGAAATGAAGGAGATGAAGGAGAAGATGGAGAAGAGAGAGAAGAAGGAGAATGAGAAAAAAAAGAAGTAATAGAAGGAGAAAAAGGAGAAGAAGTAGCCAAAGGAGAAGAATGACAAGAAGGAGAAGAAGAATTAGAAAGGGAAAAGGAAAAGAAGGTTAGGGGGGAGAAGAATGAAAAGAAGAAGAAGGAATAAATGGAGAATGATAAGTAGGAGAAGTTGGAGAAAAGGAGAAGAAAGAGAAGGAGGAGAAGCATCTGAAAGAGGATAAGACATAGAAGTAGGAAAGAACAAGAAGGAGGAGAAGGAGCAGATGGAAGAGAATGAGGAGAAGGAGCGGATGGAAGAGAATGAGGAGGAGCAGATGGAAGAGAATGAGGAGAAGGATCAGAAAGATGAGAAAAAGGAGAAGGAGGTGAGGATGTTGAAGGAAGAATAGGAGGAGGAAGAGAAGGAGGATAAAGAGAAGAGGATGAGAAAAAATAGAAGGGGAACAAGGAAAAGAAGGAGAAGGAGGAGAAGGAGGAGAAGGAGAAGAAGAAGAATAAGGAGAAGAATGAGAAGGAGGAGAAGAAGGACAAGAAGGACATAAATGAGAATAAAGAGAAGAAGGATAAGAAGGACAAGAAGGAAAAGAAAGAGAAGAATGAGATGGAGAAGAAAGAAAGTAAGGAGAAGGAGAAGTATGAAAAGTAGGAGTAGAAGGAGGAGAAAGCAAACAATGAGGAGGACAAGGCAGAAAAGAGGTAGAAGTAGGAAAATATGGAGAAGGAAGAGAATGAGTAGAAGGAGGATAATGAGGAGAAAGTGCAGATGGAAGAAAGGAGAAGTAAGAGTAGGTGGAAAAGAAGGAGAATATGGAGAAGAATGAGAAGAAAGAGAAAGAGTATAGGGGAAGATGTAGAAGAAAGAAAAGAATGAGAAGAAAGAAAAGAAGGAGAAGAATGAGACAAATGAGAAGAAGTAGAAGAAAGAGAAGAAGTAGAAGAATGAAATGAAGGAGATTGAGAAGATCGAAAAGATGGAGAAGGAGAAGAAGTAATATAAGAAGAAAAAGGAGAAGATAGAGAAGAATGAAAAGAATGAGAAGAAGTATCCAAAAAAGGACAAGAAAGTATAGAAAGAGAAGAAAGGGAAAAAGGAAAAGAAGGATACAAGGAGAAGAAGGAAAAGAAGGATGAGGAGTATATGGATAATGATAAGTAGGAGAAGTTGGAGAAGAATGAGAAGAAAGAGGAGGAGAAGCAATTGAAAGATGAGAAGACATAGAAGTAGAAGAAGAATAAGAAAGAGGGGAAGGAGTAGAAGGAGAATGAGGAGGAGGAGCAGAAGGAGGAGAAAAAGGAGGAGGAGGAGGAGGAAGAAGAGGAGGATAAAGAGGAGAGGAGGAGAAAAAACAGTAGGGGGACAAGGAAAAGAAGGATATGAAGGAGGAGGAGGAAGAGGAGGAGAAGAATAAGAATAAGGAGAAGATGGACAAGAAGGAGAAGAAAGAGAAGAAGAAGAAGAAGAAGAAGAATGAGGAGAAGGAGAAGAAAGAGAAGATGGAGAAAGAGAAGAAAATGAAGAAGGAAAAAAAGGAGAAGAAGTAATAGATGGAGAAGAATGATAAGAAGGAGTAAAATCAAGAGAAAGTGAAGAAGGAGAAGAAGAAAAAGAATGAGAAAAAAAGGAGAAGAAGTAAAAGAAGTAGGTGAAGGAGAAGAAGGATAAGAAAGGAGAAGGAGAAGAAAAAGAAAAAAGGAGAATAAGGAAAAAAAGGAGAAAAATGAGAAGAAGAAGAAGAAGAAGAAGTAGTAGTAGTAGTAGTAGTAGATGTAGGATAAGAAGGAGAAGAAAGAGAAGAAGGAGAATGAGTAGACGGAGGAGAAGTAGGAGGAGGAGGAGGAGGAGTAGATGGTGAAGGTGTAGAAGGAGGATAAAGATGAGAGGAGGAGAAAGAGCTAGAGGGGGAGAAAGAAAACAAGGAGAAGATGTAAGAGAAGGAGAAGAAGGAATAGAAATAGAAGAAGGGGAAGTATGAGAAGAATGACTGGAAGAAGAAGTAGGAGAAGAAGGAGAAGAAATATGAGAAGGAGATGAAGGAGAAGAAGTACAAAAAAAAGAAGATGGAGAAAAAGAAGGAGAATGAGGAGAAATTGGACAATGAGGAGAAATTGGACAATGAGGAGAATGAGAAAAAGGAGTAAAAGAAGAAGACGGAGGAGAAGGAGGAGAAATAGAAAAAGGAAGAGAAGGAGTTGAAGGAGAAATAGGAGGAGAATGAAGTGAAGTAGGTGAAGGAGGTAAAGGAGGAGAAGGGGAAATAGAGAAAGAGGATAAAGAGGAGGAGTAGAAATAGTAGAAGGAGAAGTAGAAGAAGGGAAAAAAGAGAAGGGGAAGTATGATAAGGGCAAAAGAAGAAAAAGGACAATAAAGAGATTAAGGAGAAGAAGGAGAATAAGGATAAGAAGGAGAAGATGGAAAAAAAGTGGAAGAAGAAGAAAAAGGAAAGAGGAGGAGGAGGAGAAGGAGGAGTTCGAGGAGAAAGAGGAGATGGAGAAGATGGAGGATAAGAAAAATGAGGTAAAGTAGGAGACAGAATAGAAGGAGTGAAATGATTAGGACCAGAAGGAAGAAAGGGAGGAGAAGGAGATGGAGGAGGAGGAGAAGGAGAGGGAGTTGATAAATGAGAGAGAGGAGAAAGATGAGAAGGAGGAGAAGAAATAGAATGAGGAGAAGAATGAGAAGGAGAAGTAGAATAATGAGCAGGAGGAGGAAAAGGAGGTGGAGGAGGAGGAGGAGGAAAAAGAGGAGAAGCAAAAGAATGAAGAAAAAGATGAGGAGTTGAATGAGGAGATGTAGGGAATGGAGGTAAAGGATGGGAAGGAGGATAACAAGGAGATGGAGGAGAAGAAGGAGAAGGAATAGGAGGAGAAGGAGAAAAGAAGAAGGAAAATACCAAGTAAATTAAGTAGGAGAAGAATGACAAGAAGAAGAAAAAATAGAAGAAAGAGAATAAGAAGAAGATTGAGAAGAAGGATATGAAGGAGAAGAAGCAGAAAAAGGAAAGATGGAGGAGAAGGAGGAGAAGGAAGAGGATGAGGAGGAGAAGGAGGAGAAGGAAAAGGATGAGGAGTAGAAGGAGTAAAAGGAGGAGAAGGATGAGAAGGATGAGAATGAGTAGAAGTAGGAGAACGAGGAGAAGATGGAGAAGGAGAAGAAGGAAGAGAAGGGTGAGATGGAAGAGAAGCTATAGAAGGAGGAGATGGAGGAGAAGTTATGGAAGAAGGAGATGGAGAAGTTATAGAAGAAAGAGAAGGAAGAGAAGAAATATAATGAGGAGGAGGAGGAGGAGAAGGAGGAAATGGATGAGGAGGAGAAGGAGGAGAAGGTTAAGGAGGAGAGGTAGGAAAAGGAGAAGGTTAAGGAGGAGAGGTTACGGAGGAGAGGTAGGAAAAGGAGAAGGTTAAGAAGGAGAAGATGGTTAAGAAGGAGTAGGAGGAGAAGGAGGAGAAGCAGAATAAGGATGAGAAGGAGCAGATGGAGGAGAAGTTATAGAAGGAGTAGAAGGAGTAGAAGGAGTAGGAGGAATAAAATGAGGAGAAGGAGAAGGAGGAAAAGTAGAAGAATGATGTTAAAGAGAAAAAGTAGGAGAAGGATGAGAAGTAGGAGAAGGAGCAGGAGGTGAAGAAGGTGAAGGAGGAGGAGAAGTAGGATAAAAAGGAGAATCAGGAGAAAGAGTGGAAGTAGGAGAAGGAGATGAATGTGGAGAAAATTAAGAAGGCAAAGAAGAAGAAGAAGAAAATAAAAAAAATGGAGAATAAGGAGAAGAATGAGAAGAATGAGAAGATGTAGAAGAAAGAAAAGAAGAAGAAGGAGAAGAAGGTAGTTATAAGAAGAAGAAGAAGGAGAATAATGAGAATAAGGAGAAGAATGAGAAGAAGTTGAAGAATGAGAAGAAGTGGAAAAAGGAGAAGAATGAGAAGAAATAGAAGAAGAATAAGAAGAAAAAGAATAATGATAATAAGATGAAGAAGGAGAAGAAAGTTAAGAATGAGAAGAAGTAGTAGAAAGAGATGGAGATGAAGGAAAAGAAGGAGAAGAAGGAGAAGAAGGAGAAGAAGGAGAAGAAAGAAAAGAAGGAGAAGAAGGAGAATAAGGAGAAGGAAAAGAATGAGAAAATGGAGAAAAAGGCTAAGGAAGAGAAAAAATAAAAGAAGAAGATGGAGAAGGAGAAGAAAGAGGAAGAAGAGATGGAGGTTAAGGAGGACAATGAGTAGAATGAGGAGATGGGCAAGAAGGAGAAGGAGTAGAAGGAAATGAATGTAATGAATCAGATGAAGCCAAAGAATGAGAAGAAGATGAAGAAAGAGAAGAATGAGAAGGAGGAAAAAATGAGAAGATGAAAAAGAAGATGAATAAGGAGAAGATAAAAATCATAGAGAAGGTGGACAAGAAGGAAGAGAGGAGAAGGAGTAGAAGAATGAGAAGAAAAATTAAAAGGAAAAGAATAAGTAGAAATGATAGAAGGAGAAAATGGAGAAAAAGGTGAAGAAGGAAAAGAAAGAGCATGGGGAGAAAAAATAGAAATTGGAGAAGAAGTAGAAAAAGGAAAAGGTGTAAAAGGAGAAAAAGAAGGAGGAAGAGGAGGAGAAAAAAAGAAGAAGAAGAAGGATAAAAAGAACAAGATGGAGAAAAAGGAGAAGAAGGAGAAGAAATAGAAGAAGAAGAAAAAAAAGAAAAAGGAGAAGAAGAAAAAAAAGTAGAAGAATGAGAAGAAAGTGAAGAATGAGAAGAAAGAGAAGAATGAGATGAAGGAGAATCCATAGAAGAAGGATAAAAAGGAAAAGAAATAATAGAAGGAGAAGAAGGAGAATAAGGAAAAGAAGGAGAAGAAGTATAAGAAGGAGAAGGAGAAGAAGGAAAGAAGTAAAAGAAGGAGAAAAAGGAGAAGAAGCATAAAAAGAAGGAGAAGGAGGAGAAGGAGGAGAAGCAGCAGAAGGAATGGAATGTATTGAAAGTGTAGGAGGAGAATGAGTAGAAGGCAAAAAGGAGGAAAATGAATAAAAGGCAAACTAGAATTAGATAGAGAAAAATGTTAAGAATGAAATGAATCGGAAGGAGAAGAAAGAGATGAAGTAGAAGAAGGAATAGAAAGTGAAGAAAAGGATGAATTAGAAGAAGGAAGAGAATTAGAAGAATTAAAAGAGGGAGAAGAAGGAGAAGAAGTAGAAAAAAGAGAAGAAAGAGAAGAAGAATGAGGAGTAAAAAAAAACAGAGAAAAATGAAAAGAAAGAGAATAAGGAGAAGAAGGAGAAGTAGAGAAGAAAGAGAACAAGGAGAAGAATGAGAACAAAGAGAAGAAGGAGAATTAGAGAAGGAGGAGAATAAGGAGAAGAATGAGAATTAGAGAAGAAGGAGAACAAGGAGAAGACGGAGAAGAAGGAGAAGAAGGAGTAGAAGGAGAAGAAGGAATAGAAGGAGAAGAAGCCGAAAAGGAGAATAAGGAGAAAAGAAGTATAAGGAGAAAAAGGATAAGAAGGAGGATAAAAAGAAGTATGAGAAAAAAGAGAAGAATGAGAAGAATGAGTAGAAGGAGCAGAAGGAAAAGGATAAGAAGGAGAAGATGGGCAAGAAAGAAAAGAAAGAGAACAAGGAGAATAAGAAGTGTTAGGAGACTAAGAAAAGGTAAAAAAAGGAAACGAAATATAAGGAAAAGAAGACAAAGATAATGAAGTAGAAAAAGGAGAAGAATGGAGAAATTTATTTTCAAAAACTCATAGCTCTAAATTCTAGTGAGAAAAAGATGCACTTTTAGAGAGAGAAAACTCCTCTTTTGAGCAAAACGACTCAATTTCACGCCAAAGATAGATAAAAATGAATTTTTACCAATTAAGAAGCCATTTTCAAGTATACATAATGTGCCCATGACATTCTTTCTAAAAAATGGGACAATAAATGTAGAATCAGTCGTGTTCTTCTTGAGGGCATAAATCACAAAACTTTTTGAGCTCTTCAACTACAACTTAATTGGTAAATTTTCTCATGGAAACCCTTTAGAAGAGGATTTTCAAGAGTTCCTTGCTACATTAAAGCTCAAAGTCATCGTGAAAATAGCTTTTCTCGATGTTAAGCACTTAATTTCACAATTCACAATGGAGGAAGATTTCCAATGAATATGGTTACAAACGTAATGGTTCATTATGGGATATGCCATGATAACTTTCAAGTGGACACTAGAGTACACACCATTTGTAGAATCCTTTATAGCCCTGGCATGGTTCTCTCTCTCTCTCTCCAATCTTTCGATTTATCTATTCAGTAAACATGCTCTCTATCCCATCACTTTGTGTGTGGGTAAAGTAAAGCTTAAATATGAGGCTATGGCTTATATGAAAAGGCCGGGTGTAGCTAGGGTGTGTGTGTAAGTTAACTTCCAAACCCCAACCCCACAGAAGGTGTAGGTTGGAGGTGATGATGAGCATGGGTTTTGGCAACCCATAGTTTCAAACTCCTCACTAGCGACTATATTAAATGTATGAAAATGGGACACGAAGCTATAGAATGTATGGAATCTCTTCTTGTGGATCTAGGGCTTAATAGTTGCAAGATATTAAGGCAGTGGTGATGTGAGAAGCTGTTGAAGGAGGAAAGCAGAGCAACTGGTGGCTGAGGAAGAAGGACTATCTATCTATAGTTATATTTGTAGAATTGTTGGTATGGTTTTGTGAATGTAGAATGCAAGTAAGTAAAAGATGCCAGAGGCAGAGGTTAGAAGAAGGATGAGCATGCTGAAGGATAGAAGAGGTGGTGTGCTGTTCAAGGTTTAAAAAAAGTGTAAAGACGCAAGATAGATAGTCTCATAAGCTGATGAATAATGGAGAAAAGGGAGCACTAGATGATGTCAAAGCAGTCAAAGCTATCTGTTAAAGCTTTTCCCAATTAGCTTCATATGTTGTCGATCAAGCTTCCAATGCCTTTGATGTTGTTTTTCAGTTGAACAGAAGTTGCTCAAGTAAAGCTTAGATGTTGCCTGTATTTTGTCGAAGTTTCAGCCTTCCAAAGCCACAGATGCCTCAGATGATGCCTGTCATATGCAGTCAAACTATACAGATAAGTAGAGAACAAAGGCAATTGAAACTATGTAAAAGCATTTTCAATGATTCGAGTTTGGTGATCTAAGATTTAATAGAAGATTTTGAATATAAAAGAGTAGGTCAATAGCTGCAAGCAACCTCGCCGACCCCAATAGATAAAGGTCTGCCAAAGCTAGCCATAATGTGGAAAGATGTCTAAGGGCCGATTGTTTAATGGACAAGTGCTCTTATTTTATTGTATTTCTATATTCTATTGTTTTGAATGGTTAGAGTCTTGGTTTGTAACTATAATGGTCTATAATTTGTAAGTAAACTAGGATGTAAAGGTTTTCCTCCACCTTCAAGTGATGGTTTATATAAATAAATAAATCTTTTTAAAAAAATGGGAAGGAGAATAAGGAGGAGGAGGAGAAAATGGAGAAGAATGAGGAGAAAGAGAAGGAGGAGAAGGAGGAAAATTAGTAGAAGGAGGAGAGAAAGGAGGAGAA
>JAREIK010000416.1:201218-328718 GCA_029783825.1 Sapria himalayana
AGGAAGAGAAGGAGGAGGATGAAGTGTAGGATTTGTAAGAGAAAGAGGAGTATGAAGAATATGAGGAGGAGGAGGAGGAGGTGGTGGTGAAAGAAGGAGAAGTAGGAGAAGAATGAGAAAAAGTAGAAGTAGAAGAAGTAGAAAAAAGAGAATAATGAGAAGAATGGGAAGAAGGAGAATATGCAGAAGAAAAAGAAAAAAGAGAAGAAAGAGTAGAAGAAGTAGAAGGAGCAAAGGACAAAAGTGAGCTAAAGAAGTAAGAGAAAAAAGGAGGAGGAGGAGAAAGATGAGAAGGAGAAGTGGAGAAAGACGAGGAGGAGGAGGAGGAGAAAGAGGAGGAGGAGAGGGAATAAAAGTAATAGAAGGAATATAAAAAGGAAATGAAGGAGAAGATGGAGAATAAGGGGTAAGAAAAGAAAAAGAGAAAGATAAAATTAAAAAAATGGAGTAGAATGATATATGGATAAAAAGGAGAATAAGGAGAAGATGTAGGAGAAGGAGCATAATATGAAGAAGGAGCTGATGGAAAAGATGGAAATAAAAAAGAAGAATGAGGAGAAGTAAAAGTTGGATTAGAAAGAGGAGATGGAAGAGATGGATAAAAAGGAGGAGAACAAGGAGAAAGAAAAGGGAGTAGAAGGAAGAGAAGGTAGAAAGGAGGAGAAGGAGGAGAGGGAGCAGATGGAGGAGGACGAGAAGGTGTAGTAGGTGGAGAAGGAGGAGAATGAGGAGAAGGAGGAAGAGAAGGACAAGGAGGAAAAGGAGGATACAGAGGAAAAGGAGAAGAAGGAGAAAAAGGAGAAGAATGAGAAAAATGAGAAGAAATAGAAGGAGAAGAAGAAGAAATAAGAAAATAAGGCGAATATGGAGAAAAAAGATGAATGAGAAGAATGAGGAGTGAAAAAGTAGAAGGAACAATAAAAAAATGAGCAAAAGGAGTAGAAGAAAAAGGATGAGGAAGAGGAGGAGGAGAAAGAGTAGAAGGAGGAGAAGGAGGAGAAGGAGGAGAAGGAGGAGAAGGAATAGAAGGACTATAAGAAGGAGAAAAGGAGAAGAGGGAGAAGAATGAGAAGAAATAGAAGAAGAATAAATAAGAAAATAAGGTGAATATGGAGAAAAAAGATTAATGAGAAGAATGAGAAGTAAAAAAGTAGAAGGAGCAATAAAAAAATGAGCAAAAGGAGTAGAAGAAAAAGGATGAGGAAGAGGAGGAGGAGAAAGAGTAGAAGGAGGAGAAGGAATAGAAGGACTATAAGAAGGAGACGAAGAAAAAGTTGGAGAAGATGAAGAATAAGGAGAAGTAGGCGAAGAAGAAGACGAAGAGAAAGAGAAGATATAAAAAATGGTGCTTAAAGATTTTTGGATAATAAGGATAAGAAAGAGAAAAGGAGAAGAATGAGAAGAAGGAGAAAAAAGAGGAGAAAGAGAAGAAGGATGAGAAGGAGGAGAAAGAGGAGAAAGAATATAAGGTAGAGAAGGAGGAGAGTGGAAGGAGGAGAAGGAGAAGAAGGAGAAGAATAAGAAAATGGAGAATGGAAAGAATAATAAAATGGAGGAGGAGGAGAAGGTGAAGAAATAGAAGAAAGAGAAGAATGTGAAGAAGAAAAGGAAGAAGAAGAAGAAGAATGAGTAGAAGAACCAGAAGGAGCAAAGGACAAAAAAGGAGCCAAAAGTGTATGTGAAAAAGCAGGAGGAGAAAGAGGAGAAAGATGAGAGAGAGGAGAAAGAATAGAAAGAAAATATATAAGAAGGAAAAGATGGAGAATAAGGAGAAGTATGAGAAATAAAAGAGAAAAAGAAGATGGAAAGAATGGAATAGAAAGATATATGGATAACAATGACAAGAAGGATAAGAAGGAGAAGAATGAGAAGAATGATACAATGGAGAAGAAGGAGAAGAAACAGAAGAAGGAGGATAAAGAGAAAAAAGATGATAATGAGGAGTTGGATTAGAAAGAGGATAAGGAGGAGTTGGATTAGAAGGAGGAGATAGATTAGAAGGAGGAGATAAATTAGAAGGAGGAGAAGGAGGAGATAGATTAGAAGGAGGAGAAGGAGGAGATGGATTAGAAGGAGGAGGAGAGGGGGATAAGGTGGTGAAGGAAGAGAATGTGGAGAAGGAGGAGAAGGTGGGGAGGGAGGAGATGGAGGAGTAGTAGAAGGTGTAGAAGGTGTAGAAGGTTGAAAAGGAGGAGAAGGAAGAGAAGGAGGAGAAAAAGGAGTATTAGAAGAAGGAGGAGAATGAGGAGAAAAAGAAAAAGGAAGAGAAGGAGGAGAAGGAGAAGAATGATAAGAAAGAGAAGGAGAAGGAAGAGAAGAAAAATAAGGTAGAGAAGGAGGAGGTGGGAAAGAGGAAGGAGATGGAAATGGAGGAGGAGAAGGTGTAGAAGGTGGAAAAGGAGGAGAAGGTGTAGAAGGTGGAAAAGGAGGAGAAGGTGTAAAAGATGGAAAAGGAGGATAAGGAAGAGGAGGTGAAGAAGGAGGAGTCAAAGCATAAGGAGAAGGATGAGAAGGATTCGAAGGAGGAGAAAGATGCGAAGGAGGAGAAAGAGGCGAAGGAGGAGAAGGAGGTGAAGGAGTAGAACAAGAAGAAAGAGAAAAAGTATGAGGAAAAAATGGAGGAGGAGGATGAGAATATAAAGAAGAATGAGGAGAAGATGAAAAGAAGGAGAAAAAAGAGAATAAGAATAAGATGGAGAAGAATGATAAAAAATGAGAAGAAAGAGAAAAAGAAATAGAAGAATGAGATGAAGGAGAAGAAAGAGAATAAGGATAAGAAGGAGAAGAATGAGAAGAAGTGGATGAAAGAGGACGATGAGAAGGAGTAGAAAGAGAACATAGAGAAAAAGGAGAAGGACAAGAATGAAAAGAAGGATAAGAAGAGAAAGAAGAAAAATAAGGAAAAGAAGTAGAAGATGGAGAAGAAAAAGGAGACGGAGGAGAAGTGGCAGAAAGTTGAAAAGGATAAGGATGAGAAGAATGAAAAAATGAGAAAAAAAAGGAGAATGAAAAGAAAGAGTATATGGAGAATAAGGAGACGGAGGAGAGTGAAGAAGATGAAAAAAAACTGCTTCTTTTTTTCAAAAAACGCTCTCAACTTCTAGAGAGAGAAATCTCACTTTCTAGAGAGAGAAACCCCCCATTTTTGCTCAAATCAAGCTCCTTTCAAGCTGAAAATGGATAAAACGGCTTATTTTCAAAAAATAAGTCCTATGCCTTGATAACAAAGGAGCCCGTGCCTATCTCACGCTCATTCGAAAAAAAAATGGGAGTCCCGTTATCATATTTTCACCCGAAGAGATGAGGAAGTTACAGGCGCCTTATGAACACATGCTCGTTGGGAAGTTATCCCACGACAGGCCTCACCCGAGCAAAATACTTCAGTTTATCTCCTCTCTAAAGCTCATGGGTAAGGTAAAGTTGGCATATTACGATGCACGCCATGTTTTTTTGAGTATTTTTCGAACGAGGACTTCTATCGTTTATGGCATAGATGAGTTTGGCAAGTTAACGGCTATCCTATGCGAGTGCTAAGATGGACGAAGAACTTCAGTCCAACGGAGGAGGCTCCCCTTGCCCCGGTATGGTTCTCTTTGCCGAACCTCCCTATATATTTGTTTAACGCCCATTCTCTCTATGCTATCTCTTCTTGTTTGGGCAAGCCATTGATTCGTGATGAGGCCACGGTATCTATGACACGGCCAAGCCAGGCTCGCGTCTGTGTGGAGTGCAACCTCCTCACACTTCTCCCTAGCAGAATATGGATAGGCGAAGGGGAAGATGGGCAGAATGAGGGGTTTTGGCAAACGGTTATACCTGAAAATTTGCCCACTTACTGCCTTACCTGTAAAAGACTTGGGCACGATATGGTTGTGTGTAAAATGGGAACATAATATACAGGTGAGGTGCAATGGCAGGAAGGTAGAAGAAGTAGGGTTGAAAAATGGATAAGAAAAGAGGTTGAGGGCCCGAAACATGGAAAAATGCAAGCTTTAGAGGATGAAGAAGAGGAGAGTAGGAGGGAGATGGAAAATTATTTTTTAAATATGGAGGTGGGCAGAAGTAATATAGAAGTAAGTTTAGAGATAAGAGATGAAGAGAATAAGGAAGAGGGTTGGGAGGAAGTGAAAGTTAGTAGGAAGAGAGGTAGAAAAAATAAATCTAGAAGGGTGTTAAAAGAAAAATTAGAGGATTATAGTTGGATAGATGAAGATCTCCTTGATTTCCCGGAAGAAGAATCAGAAGTATTAAGTTGCCCCCCATACGGAATACTAGAAGTAAAGGAAAAAATTAATATAGAAGAAGTGAAAGATGATTTATCATTGTATGAGCAGAATTGTAGAAAACTTGCTAGGGATCAATCCATGGAAGCCATAAAAAGAATGGCTATGCAACTTGGTAAGCAAGGAAAATATAATGAAATATCACAATCAATTGCACCCAAGAGTGCTCGGAATATGAGAAAATATTTAGATAAAACATATGAGTCAAAATGCACAACAAGATCACAATCCAAATTAGGTTTTAATGGATAGTTACTTATATTGGAATATTAGAGGGGTGCAAAATAACCCCTCGATAAATAGATTAAAACAATTGATTAAAATATATAAAATTTCATTGGTTGTAATTGCAGAACCTTTGATCCAACAGGACCAACTAACTAAATATAGTCGAATTCTAGGGTTTAATAATTCATTTTCTAACCTAAATAGTAAACTCTGGATTATGTGGCATAATTATTTAGACATAGAAATATTAAAAGACACAGAACAAAAAGTGCACTTTAAAATATTCGAAGACATAGTATCAGTAGTATATGCAAAAAATGATAAAAAATCCAGACTAGTCTTATGGGAAGAAATGCAAAAAATTGCAGCAAAAAATGTTCCCTGGTTAATAGGAGAAGACTTTAATGTTACAAGAAGTCCCTCGGAAAAGAAGGGGGGGAAAACCCCTAACACAATAGCAATGTCTCAATTTAATGAGGTGATTTCTAATTCTAATTTGATGGAAATAGACTTCACAGGCTCAAATTATACTTGGTGTAATAACTGGCAAAAAAGAGGAGCAATTTGGGCCAGGCTGGATAGAGTAATGTGTAATGCGAAGTGGGTAGCCTCACATGGGACTACAGGGCTTAGACATTTAAACAGAACCTGTTCAGACCACTCTCCACTCCTCATAACACTTCACAACAACAAACGAGGTGCATGAAGTTTTAAATTTCAAAACATGTGGGGAAAACATGCCGATTTTGAAAAATTAGTAAGAGATTCTTGGTCAGATCCTGCTTCGAGTAAACCGATGCAAGTTCTAATGACAAAGCTATTAGATTAAAAAAATAGTAAAATCATGGAATAAAGAAGTTTTCGGAAATATAAATCAGCAAATAAAGCAAGCAGAGGAACAAGTAGAAAAGCTAGAAAAGAATACGATAATAAAAATGACAAAGAAATTAGGAAGGTTTTAAACAAGGCTAAAGCTGAATTAAGTTTAAAATTACATATGGAGGAGATATATTGGAAACAACGAGAAAAAATTAAATGGTTAAAAGATGGTGATAGAAACACCAAAATTTTCCATAACATGAGCAAAATAAAAACATAGAAAAATAAAATTAAAGGACTAAAAGATAAAGAAGGAAGATGGATAGAAGAAGATAAACAATTATGTACCCTATTTGTGGATTTTTTTAAATCCCATCTGTGTGGTCACATACCTCACGGAGGGAACTCCTTGTTTCAAGAGATTGGGACTTCCATTACGAAAGAACAAAATCAAATGATGGAAAGAATCTCAGAAGAAGAGGAGGTAAAGATAGCAGTCTTTAACCTTGATAAAGACAGTGCAGCGGGACCAGATGGCTGGAATAATTACTTTTTCCATCTAAACTGGCCCATTATTAAAAATGACATAGTTACAGCGATTGCCAGTTTCTTTGCTGGAGCAGATATTCCTAAAGCTTGGGCAAATTCATTTATAGTTTTAATCCCCAAAAAAGAAGCTCCCTATATATGCGAGGATTTTAGACCTATAAGTTTATGCAATGTGATTTATAAGTTTTTAGCTAAAATAATTCAAAACAGATTAAGTAATATTTTTCCATTAATAATATCACCAGAGCAAACCGGATTTGTTAAAGACAGACTAATGATTGAAAATATTAGATTAGTATCGGAAATGATGAAAAAAATTGCAACTAAAATAAGAGGTAATAATTTAGTAATCAAGTTGGATTTGTCTAAAGCTTTCGATAGAGTTGAATGGGATACACTCTTTTACATTTTAAGGAAATATGATTTTTCTGAATTATGCATAGACATAATATATAGATGCATCTCAAGTGCTTGGGTTAGAATTATTATAAATGGTAATATAGGATATGAATTTAAACCATTAAGAAGCCTAAGACAGGGGTACCCATTATCCCCCTTATTATTTGATATATACCTAGATCTGCTTATTCTTAATTTAAACAAAAGAATGTCAAATGGTAATATATTACCTTTTAGACAACCATATAATACTCCGAGAATATATTGTTTGGCTTATGCCGACGATCTAATAATTTTTACAAACGTAAGTAAAAGATCTGTAATAAATCTGATAGAATTATTACAATTATTTGAATTAGAAACAGGTCAGGTTGTAAATAAAAAGAAGTGTCAGTTTATGCTAGCTAAAAAGACTACCGAGAAAGTGATAAATAAGATTAAAAACATAACTAGATTTACACATAATAAGGGAGCTTTAACATACTTAGGCTGCCCAATATATGAAGGCAGACTGAGAGAGAAATATTTAACACCATTACAAGATAAAATCAGAAGGAAAATAGCAGGTTGGAAAGTAGATCTTTTAGGGTTTGGGCAACATATTACATTAATCTCGCATGTGTTACAAAGCACACTAGTGCATATCTTATCTGTAATACATCCTCCGAAGAAATTCTTGAATAAATTAGAATTAGAAATGTCAAATTTTTTATGGGGCAAAAAAGATGGGAAGCAAAAAATTCACTGGAAAAACTGGAGGGATATATGTTATCCAAAAGCTGAAGAAGGTTTAGGAATAATCAATTTACAGGATATGGCCACTGCCTGGGATTGTAAAGGATGGTGGAGGCTGATTGAGAATGATAGCCTTTGGGCAAATTATATGAAGGCAAAATATTTTGCACAAAATAACTAGAGGCTTAAGCAGGTATCAAATAATTGGAAGGCTCTGGAAAAACATAAAGAGTTAGTAGAATCACACTCAATATTAAAAAAGAGTGGTTGGAAATGGACTCTCACACCACAAGGTAATTTCACACTAAAATCGGTAAAGGAGTTGATTAGGAAAAAAAATCTGCTCAACCCATATTTAAATGGGTCTGGAAAGCAGGTATCCCACAGAAAATGTGCTCGCTAGCCTGAAAAGTATTATCAAATGCATTACCCGTGGACACCAATCTACAGAGAAAGGGTATAAAAATAGTGTCCATATGTGAATGCTACTTTGCAGAAGTAGAATCAATGGACCACCTATTCTTGAGAGGAAAAATTACCGTAGAAAATTGGAAGAAACTTGAAGGATATGAACAAATTAGTAATATAGAGGAGAGACTAATAGAAAGAATTAAAAAATGGGAAAATGCAACTTTCACTAATCCTGCTAGAAATTGGCTCAATAAGAATTTACCTCATGTAGTGATATGGTGTTTATGGAAAGCTCGTAATATGAGTAGATTTGAAGGGAAAAGAATGAACTCAAAAGATATATTACAAGAAATTAAGCAGGAAATAAGTAACATATCAAATATTAAACCCATTATAGTAGATAAACTAGCTATAGATAAGAAAGTGAAAAGGGAATGGGGTCTTAATATAAAATCTATTAAACAATATTGGGAAAAAAGTATAAGCTGGGCCAGACCCCCTGAAGGAAAATTTTCCCTAAACACGGATGGAAGCTTAAATAGGGATACAGGAATAGCGGGGGGAGGTGGGTTAATAAGGGATTCTAAAATTTTAGTCATGAAAGCTTTCACTTCGGTTTGTGTAGCAGACTCGGCTCTGCATTCAGAAATTAGGGCGTTAAGAATAGGCTTAAATGTATGTAAAAAATTGGAATATAAAAATATTCAAATACAGGTAGACTCGATGTTATTATTTAACTTAGTAATAGGAAGAATTTTTCTTTGGAAATATGAAGAAGAATTAGAAATAATAACGAAGCTTAAAAATGAACTAAACGCATCAATAATGCATATATATAGAGAGGCAAACACTCCAGCAGATAATCTTGCGAGGATAGGCTCAGAAAAAGGAGAAATAGAATTCTATGAGGATTCTATGCCGAAAAAATTAAAAGGTTTAGTGAGACTATATAAGATGGTTTTTTCTTATGTTAGAGTTATGAAGGGTGGAGGCTGAACTAAATCTAAAACAAAATTTAGTTTCTTTTCTTAGCAGTGCAACATCATACGAAGTGGTTTTCAGGTACACGTATAACTATGTTTCTGGTTTGTGTATTATATTGCAGGTTGTAGATGTTTAAATAGCAAACTATCGATGGTGATTTTTGTTTTTATACATTGTTAATTTCGTAGTTGTTTAATAGGTCAAATAATGCAGTTTTTATATTTATTTTGCCCTTGACAAGAACATACATTATAAGTTGATCATCACTGGTTTTTTGCTATTTCCCGAGTTGATATAATAGACACTCTCGACTGAACACCCGGTCCTATGGGTGCTCAACACTCGTAGAGGAACTGCAGAATGGTGGGCAGCTTACACGTGCTTGGAGATGGTTTTTTGTTGACTTATTTGTTGACTTATCTTTTGGTTTTATTTAAGTGAACTTTCTTATCTTGAGAGTTATGCAGAGAGTTTCATGTCTTGCTGCAGCTCGGTATACACAGAATTATAAGGCACGGCAAAGAGAATGGAAGTGAAGAATAAATTAAAAAATGTTGTATATGTATAACAAGGGACAAGGGGAATATGGTAGAGAAGTTATATTGTAGTCGTGCTCATTTTCTTTGTATATTGCAGGCACTGGAGCATATAAAAGAAGAAGGATGACGGATGGAAAATACTCGGGAATAACGTGAATAACAGGGCTTGAGACACGGGAAGACGAGATGATAGATGCTAAGCTTAGGAAATGGCCGAGCAATACATGGAATTAAATGAAAAGATGGGCCGAAAAGATGGACCGAAAATAGTTAAATGAAAAGATGGGCCGAAAATTAGATAAACTAGAGCATCCAGCTTATTCTAGTTTAATTTATAAAATGAATAAATACTTATTTGAGAAAAATCTTAAATTTCAATAGGCTAGCTAGTAGGTTTAAGGTTAAGATGGGTGTAAGAGGGCCACGGGTAGATGTAGGTTGTAAAAATGGTATTCCTCCGCCAAAAGAGAGGGTTATTAATAATAAAACAAATTAAAAAAAAGGAGAAGGTGGAGAAGGAGAATATAGATTAGAAGAAGGATAAGGAGGAGAAATAGAAGAATGAAAGAAGGAGGAAAAGGAGGAGAAGTAGAAGAATGAGATGAGGATAAGGAGAAGTAGAAGAATGAAAGAAGGAGAAGAATGAAGAGAAAGACATGAAGGAGATGAAGGAGATGAATTAGAAATAAGTAGAAAGAGAATAATTATTAAAGAAAAGAAGAAGTATAAGAATTAGAAGGAGGAGGAGAAGAAAATATAAAGAAGGAGAAGTTGGAGAAGAAGAACAAAAAAAAGAGACGAAGAAAGAGAAGGAGAAGATAGAGCAGATTGAGAAGAAGAAGATGAAGAAAAAAGTAGAGAAAGAATATAAAGAGTAGAAGGAGGAAAAGGAGTAGGAGGAGAAGAAAATGAGGAGAAGGAAAGCTGGAGAAGATTGAGTAGAGAGAGAAGAAGGAGAAGAAGGACAAGAAATATAAAAAGAAGAAGATGGAGAAGAAGGAGGAGGAGGAGGAGGAGGAGGAGGAGGAGAAAAAGAAAAGGGAGAAGAAGGAAAAGAAATATAAGATAGAGAAGAAGAAGAAGTTGGAGAAGGAGAAGAAAGAAAAGAAAGAGAAGAAGGAGAAGAAGGAGAAGAATGAGAAGAAGGAGAAGAAGGGAAGAAGGGAAGAAGGAGAATAAGGAGAATAAGGAGAAGAAGGAGAAGAAGGTGAAGTAGGAGAATAAGGAGAAGAATATAAAGAAGGAGAAGAAGCAAAAAAAGGAGATGAAGGATAAAAAGATAAAGATGGAGAAGAAAGTAAATACAGAGAAAATATGGATAAGAAGGAAAATAAGGTGAAGAATCAGAAAGAAAAGAAGGAATGGAAGGCAAAAAAGGACATGAAGGATAATAAGTAGAAGGAGGAGTAGAAGGATGGGAAAATGAGAAGAAGTAGAAGAAGGAGAAGAATGAGAAAAAGGATGAGGAAAAGGAGGAGGAGGAGAAGAAGGAGAAGAAGGAGGAGGAAAAGGAGGTGGAGGAGAAGGAGGAGGAGGAGGAGGAGCAGGAGAAGAAGAAGAAGAAGGAAAAGAACGACAAGGATATGAACGACAAGAAGGAGAAGAATGACAAGAAGGAGAAGAAGAAGAAGAATGACAAGAAGGAGAAGAAGCAGAAGATGGAGAAGAAATAATTGAAAGAGTAGAAGGAGAAGAAGTAGAAAAAGGAGAAGGAGAGAAATGAAAAAAAGGAGGAGGAAAAAGCAGAGGAGGAGGAGGAGGAGGAGGAGAAGAAAGAGAATGATAAGAAGGAGAAGAAAGAGAAAAATGAGAAAAAGGAGGAGGAAAAAGCAGAGGAGGAGGAGGAGAAACAGAATGATAAGAAGGAGTAAATGAGTAGAAAGAATTGAGGAGAAGAATGTCAAGATGATATAGACTGAGAATTAAGGAGAAGAAAGCAAAGAAAGATAATAAGGAGAAGAAGGAGAAGAAGAGGAAATAAAGGTGGAGGAGAAGGAAGAGAATGAGTAGGAGGAAAAGAAAGAGAAGGAGGAGAAGGAAGTGAAAGAGTAGAAGGAGGAAAAGGAGTAGAAGGAGGAGAATTAGAAGAAGAAAAGGAAGGAGGAAAAGGAGGGAAGGAGAAGATGAACAAGAAGGAGAAGAAGAAGATGAAGGAGATGAAGTAGAAGAATTAAAAAAATGAGAAGAATGAGAAGAAGGAGAAGAAGGCAAAGATGGAGAAAAAGGAAAAGAATGAGAAGAATATGAGAAAAAGAGTATAAAGGGAGAAGAAGAGGATAAGATGGAGAAATAAAAGGAGAAGAAAAGGAGAAGATGGAGAAATAAAAGGAGAAGAAGAGGATAAGATGGAGAAATATAAAGAGGAGAATGAGATGAATGATATAAATCAAAATAAGGAGGAGGAGGAGAAGAACGAGAAGAGAGAAAAGAAGGAGAAGAAAGAGAAGGAATGGTAGGAATAGAAGAAGAATGACAAGAAGATGAAGATGAATGAGAAGAAGGAGAAGAAGGAAAAGAATGTGAAGAAGGAGAACAAGGAAATGAAGGTGAAGAAGAAGAAGAAGGATAAAAAGGAAAAGACGGAGAAGAATGTAAAGAAAAACTAGAAGAAGGAGAGGGAGGAGGCGGAGGAGGAGGAGGTGATGAATAGCAAAAAGAAGAAAAAAGAGAAGAAGAATAATAATAATAATAATAAGAAAATAAGAAGAAAAAAAAAGAAAAAGAATAAAAAAAAGGAGAAAATGTAATATAAGAATAAGTAGAAAATGAACATAAAGAGGAAGAAAAATAAAAAGAAGAATAATAATAAAGAGAAGAAGAAGACGAAGAAGAAGAATAATAATAATAATAATAATAATAATAATTAGAAGAAGAAAAAGAATAAGGAGGAGGAAGCGGAGGAGGAGGAGGAGAATAAGTAGAAGAAGGTTAAGAAGAAAAGGAAGAAGAAGGAGTAGAAGAAGAAGAAAAAAAAAGTATGAGGAGGAGGAGGAGGAGAAAGAAGAAGAGAAGAAGAGAGAAGAAGAAAGAAGAAGAAGAGATGATGATGATGTGATGATGATGATGATGATGATGATGATGATGATGATGATGATGATGATGATGATGATGATGATGATGCATAAGGAGAAGAAAAAAAAGAAGAAGAAGATTGAACAGGAAAAATAAAAAAAATTAGAAGAAGAAGATAAAGAATAAGAAATAGAAAAAGAATATGTTGAACAAGAAGATTAAGAAGAAGAAGGAGATGGAGAAGAAGAAAAAGTAATAGTAGTAGTAGTAGTAGTAGGTAGTAGTGTAGTAGTAGAAGAAGAAGTCGGAGAAGAAGAAGAGTAAGAAGGAGGAGAAAAAAAGAAGAAAAAGAAGAAGAAGAAGAATAATAATAATAATAATAATAATGAGTAGGATGAGGAGAAAAAGAATGAAAAAAAAAATAAGATGAAGTAGAAGATGAACAACAACAACAACAACAACAACAACAACAAAAACAAGAAGAGGGGTATGAATAATAAATTAAGAAGAATAAAAAGAATGAAAAGAAGAAAAAGAAGAATAAAAATAAAAAAAAGTAGTAGTGGTAGAAGAATAATACGAATAATAAGAATAAGGATGAGGAGGAGGAGGAGGAGGAGGAGAAGAAGACGAAGAAATAGAAGTAGAAGAAGAAGAAATAGAAGGAGAAGAAGAAAAAATAGAAGGAGGAGGAGAAGAAAAAGAAGAAGAAGAATAATAATAATAATAATAATAAGGAGAAAAAGAAGAAGAAGATGTAGGAAATTAAGAAGAAGAAGAACAATAAGAATAAAGAGAAGGATAAGAAGAATAATAAGAATAAGATAAAGAAGAACAAGAAGAACAAGGAGTAGAAAAAAAAGAAGTAGAAAATCATGATGATGATAATGAATGAGAAGAAAAAAAATAAGAAATAGAAGTAGAAGAATAAGAAGAAAAAGAAGAAGAACAAAAAGAATACTAAGACATTGAATAAGAGGAAGTAAAAGAAGAAAAAGAAAGAGATGAAAAGAAGAATAAGAAGAAGTAGAAAAATTGCAAGAAAAAGAAGAAAAAGAATAATAATAATAATAATATTATTATTATTATTATAAATTATTATTATGAAGAATAAAGAGAAGATGAATATAGAGAAGATGAATAAGAATAAGATGAATAAAGAGAATAAAAAGGATAAATAGAAGAAGAATAATAAAAAGGATAAAGAGAAGAATAAAAATAATAAGAAAAATAAGAAAAATAAGAAGATCTAAAAGAAGAGTGAGAAGAATGAGGTTAAGAATAAAAAGAATAGAAACAAAATAAAAAGGAAAAGAAAAATAAAAAGAAGGAAAAAAAGAATAAAAAGAAGAAAAAGAAGAATGAAAAAAAATGAGGAGGAAGAGGAGAAGAATATGATGATGATAATGAAAAAGATGAAGAAGTATAGGAAGAAGAAGATGATGAAGAAGAAGAAGATAAAGTGAAGTAGAAAAAGAATAATAATAATAAAGTTATGGAAAATAAGAAGAAGAAAAAGAAAAAGTAGAAAAAGAAAAAGAAGAAGAAAATGAAGTAGAAGGCAAAAAAAGTAGAAAAAGCAAAAGTAGAAGCAGAAGAACAAGAAAAAAGAAAGAAAAAAAGGAACATGTATAAAAAAATAAGGACAAAAACAAGAAGAAGGAGGAGGAGGAGAATAAGAAGAATGAGTAGAAAAAGAATAAGGAGAACAAAAATAAGAAGAAGACAGAGAAGGAGTAGCTTAAGATGGAGGAAAATAATAATAAGAAGTAGTAATAGTACAATAAGAGGAAAAAGGAGGATAACATGAAGAAGAAGACCAATAAGAAGAAGAAGAAAAAGAATGAGAAAAAGAAAAAATAGTATATAAATAATGAGAAAAAGAATAAGAAGAATAAGAATATGAAGAAGAATAATAATAATAAAAATAATAATAAGAAGAAAAAGTAGAAATTGGAAGTCAAAATGATGAAGAAGAAGAATAATAATAATAATAATAATAATAATAATAAGGAGGAGGAGAAAATAAAATGATGATGAAAATGAAAAAGAAATAGAAGCAGAAAAAGAAAAAGGATAAAAAGAAGATGAATAAGGAGTAGATGGAGAAGAAGGGAAAGGAGGAGGTGAAGAGGAAATAGAAGGACAAGAAAGAGAATGAGAAGGTAAATAAGTAGAAATAGAAGGAAAAGGAGGAGTTAAATAAGAAGTAGAAGAAGGAGGAGGATGATAAGTAGAAGAAGAAGTAAAAGGAGAAGGATGATGATGATGAGTAGAAGAAGAAGAAGAAGAAGGAGAACGAGAAGTAGAAGATGAACATGAATAATAAGAAGAAAAGAGATAACAAAAAGGAGAAGGAGAAAAAGATGGTGTAGAAGAAGAAGAAAAAGAATAAGAAGTAGAAGAAAAAAAAGAAGAGTTAAAAAGAGAAGAAGAATAACAAGAAGAATGAGGAGAAAATGGATAAAAAGAACAACAAAAAAGAAGTAAAAGAATGAGAAGAAAAAGAATAAAAATAAGTAGAAGAAGAAGAAGCAAAAGAAATAGAAGTAGAAGAAGAATAAGAAGAAAAAGAAGAATAAAAAAAATGGTAAATGAGAAATAGAAGAAGGAGGATAAGAAGAAGAATATGATGAAGACAAAGTATGAGAAGAAAAAGGAGGAGTAGAGAAAGAACAAGGAGTAGAAGAAGGAGAAGTAAAAGAAGAAGAAGAAAAAAAAGAATAAGAAAGATATGGAGAAGAAGAAGAATATGAAAAAAAAAGAAAATAAAGATGATGAAAAAGAAAAAAAGTAGTTGTAGTAGGAGTAGAAGAAGAAGAAAAGTAGTTGTAGTAGTAGAAGAAAAGTAAGAGTAGTAGTAGTAGAATGAAAAGAAGAAGATGATGATGAAGATGATGAAATAAACAAGAAGTAGGAGGAGAAAAAGAAAAAGGAGGAAGTGAAGAAGAAGAGGAAGAAGAAGGAGAAGAAGAAATGGAATAAAAAGAAGAAGATAAAGACGATGGAGATTAAAAGAAGAAGAAGGGAAAGAAAATGAAAGAAGAAGAATAAGAAGGAGAATAAAAAAAAGAAGGAGAAGAAGCAAAATAAAGGAGAAGAAGAAAAACAAAAAAAAAGAGGAGAAGAAGAAGAAGTAAAAGAAAAATGAGAAGTAGAAAAAGAAGTGAAAGAAGAAAGAGAATATGAAAAAGAAAAGAAGAAAAGCTAAAGAATGAAAAAGTAGTAGAAGAAAATAATAAGAAGAAAAAGAATAAACAGAAAAAAGAACAAGAAGAATAAGTAAAAGAAGAAGATAAATAAAATAAAGAAGAACAATAAATAAAAGAAAAATAAGAAAAACAAGAAGAAGAAGAAGAAGAAGAAGAAGAAGAAGAACAACAACAACAACAAGAAGAAGAAAAAAAGTATAAGAAGAAGATTAAAAAGAATAAGAGAAAGAATGAGAAGAAGAAGATAAAGAAGATAAAGCAGAAAAAGAAGAAAAAGAAGAAAAGAAGAAAAAATGAAAAAGAAGAAAAAGATAAAAAAGAAGAAAAAGACAAAAAAGAAGAATAAGAAGAAAAATAAGAAAAATAAGAAAAAGAATAAAAATTAGAAAAAGAAGGAGAAGAAGAATAATAAGAAAAAGCAGAAGGAGGAGGAAAAGGAGGAGGAGGAGGAGACAAAGAAGATGGAAGGGAGAAGAAGAAGAAATTCCAGAAAAAGAAAAGAAAGGATGAGGAAAAGAATTAGAAGAAGAGTTGAAAAAGAAGAATGAGAAAAAAAAGGAGTATGAGAAGAATACGAAGGAGAAGGAGAAGAATGAATTTTAGAAGAAGAAAAGGAGGTAGATAAGTAGAAGAATGGGAAAATGAAGAAAATGAAGAAGATGGTGATGTTGATGAAGAAAAACAACAAGATGAAAAATAAGAAGTAGAAGACGAAGAAAAAGATGTAGAAGAACAAGTAAAAGTACAAGATGAATAAAAAAAAGAAGGATAGGAATAAGAGATTGTAGTAAAAGAAGAAAAAAAGAAGATGAAGAATGAGAAGAAGGAAAAGAAGAATGAAAAGATTAAGAAGGAGAAAAATAAAATGAAGTATAAAAAGAAGTTGAAGAAGATGAATGATAAGAAGAAGTTGAAGAAAAAGAAGAAGAATCAGAAGGAGAAGAAAAAATAAAAGAAGAATAAAAAAAGAAGAATAAAAATAATAAAAATAAGAAGCGGAAGTAGAAGAAGGACAATAAGAAGACTTTGAAGAAAAAGTAGATGATGATGATGATGATGATGATGAAAAAAGTAGGGAAGAGGAGAAAAAGAAAAAGAATAAGACAGATAAGAAGAAATGGAAGAAGAAGAAGATGGATAAAAAGAAGTAGAATAAAAAAAGGAGAAAGAGAAGAAGAATAATAATAATAATAATAATAAAGAGAAAAAGAATAATAATAATAATAATAATAATAATAATAATAAGGGTAATAAGGACAAGAAGAATGGAGAATAAGAAAAAAAAATGAAATAGATGGAGAAGACTAAAAAGATGAAGAGGAAAGAGGAGGAGGACGATGACGATGACAAAAAGTATAAGAACAAGATGCAAAAGAATGAGGTGAATAAGAAAAAAAGAAGAATAATAAGAAAAAAAAGAAGAAGAGAAAAAGAAAGTGAAAAAGAAAAAGAAGAATATGAAGAAGGAGAAGAATGAGAAGGAGAATGAGTAGAAGGAGAAAAAGGAAAAGAAGGAGTAGAAGGAAAAGGAGTAGAAGGAGAAGAAGGAAAAGAAGGAGTAGAAGGAGAAGAAGGAAAAGAAGGAGAAGAAAGAGAGGGAGAAGAAGGAGAAGCAAAAGAAGGAGAAGGAGACGAAGGCAAAGGAAAAGAAGGAGATGAAGAAGATGGAGAATGAGAAGGAGAATAAGGGGAATGAAATGAAAAAGAAGGAAAAGAAGAATAAGGAGAAGTAGAAGATGAAGGAGGAGGAGGAAGCTCGGATATTTTATTTCTGCTAAAAAAATGTTGATTTTACCATTGCATTTACTACTTAGGCTTTCCTGTCAACGTATTGCTTTGGTTTCTTCTACCAATATCGTTCCTTCCATGTTGAAATCCTTCTCGGCACAAGAATCCAGACCTAGCATTGATCCAGATCCCATTGCTCAGTCTCTTTCGTCAGACATTCTAAAAAATGCAGATGTTGACCCTCAATTTGTCACTTAAAGACTTAACTCGAGCTTCTCCCATGTTTCTGAAGCAATGATTCCTTTATTAGTTCAGCAAACACTTGACATTTCCCCTGAAGTGGGCTGGACCATGCTAGCGTTTCATCACTAGCTTGTGAAAGATGGAAAATTTCAACTCATAGACGAAATGACAGCTTATTTTATCGGTTATTTTGGTAGGAAGAAAGATTTCAATTATACTCATGAAATACTAGTAAATGGGAAGGATGTTATTGGTTCGAAAAGTTACAAATCTATTGTCAACAGGCTAGTGCATGCCGGAAGACCAACAAAAGTAGTTGGGTTATTTGACAGGATGGAGAGGGATTACGGTTTCAAAAAGGATAAAGAGACTCTTACATTGATAATCCATGAGTTATGCGATGCGGGGTATGCTAGTTACGCGGAAAAAATGGTGAAAAGCTTGGCCAGCGAGATTTTTCCTGACGAGACAATTTGCGATTTATTGATAATGGGATGGTGCATTTATGAAAAGCTTGACGAAGCTAAAAGACTGGCAAGAGAAATGTTTAATGGTGAGTTTGAGATCGGAGTATTGGCATATAATTCTATTCTAGATTGTGTTTGTAAACTTTGTAGGAAAAAGGAACCATTCAAGCTCCACTGCGAGGTGGAAAAAGTGTTAATGGAAATGGATGCTTATGGGATTCCAAGAAACGTGGTGACTTTTAATGTACTAATCCGTCATCTGTGCAAAATGAGGAAAACCAAAGATGCATTGAAGTTGTTTTATCAAATGGAGGAATGGAGTTGTTATCTTGATGCCACCACATTTCTTATTTTGATTAGGAACTGTATCAGGCAACTAGACTGGAGGAGGGAGATGAAATGATAGACAGAATGAGGAGTACATGGTATGGAGATAAGCTTGATAAGAAGGCATATTATGGGTTTTTGAAGATTTTATGTGGGATAGAAAGGATTGAACATGCTATGAGTGTGTTTCAAATGATGAAAGGTGATAAGTACAAACCAGGGGTGAAAACATATGATTTGTTGATGGGGAAGTGGGGTGCTCATAATTGTCTTGAAAAAGTGAATGCACTCTTCAGAGAAGCATTAAACAATGGAGTGCCAGTCTCACACAAAGTATACAAGGTGGATCCAAAGTTGTTGAAAAAACCAACTGTGGGGAAGAAAGTGAAGAAGATGGAGACTTTGCCTGAGAAAATGTCACGAAAGAGGGCATGCCTGAAGCAGATTAGGCTAAGTTTTGTGAAGAAACTAAAAGGGAGGGCACACCATATGATGGGATAACTAACCCACACCAGGAGGTTTGAAAATGTTGGTGAAAACTTCATTTCTTTAGTAATGTTATTTTTTTTTGTTAACTAATGTTGGTGTTCTTCAAAAAAAAAAAGGAGGAGGAGGAGGAGGAGGAGAATGAGGAGAAAAAGGAGGAGGAGGAAAATAAAGAGGATGAGTAGAAGGAGGAGAGGAAGGAGAAGAAGAAAGAGGAGAAGAAGGAGGAGAGAAATGAGAAGAAGAAAGAGGAGAAGAATGAGAAGAAATAAAAGAAGAAGAAGAAAAAAAAAGAATAATAAGAAAAAATAGAAAAAAAAATAAAAATAAAAAGAAGTAGTAGTAGTAGAAGTAGAAGAATAAGAATAATAAGAAGAATAATAAGAAGAAAATGAAAAAGAAAAAGAAAAAAAAAAGAAGAAATATAAAAAAAAGAAAAAAATAAAAAAAATGAAGAAAAATAAGGTTTGTAGATCAAAAAAAAGAGGGTGAGGGAGTAAGGCGGTGGGCAACAACTATAGTTAGTAGCTTAGAAGAGGAAATAGAGGTGAGAAGTGCTATTAATTAAAACAAAGGGGAGGATGAAAATATGTAGAATAAAAAAATTACAAAAGATGATATAGACATAGGTAGTAACATAAATAAAATGGGCAATACGAAATGGGCCATGGAGGAAATAAAAATCATGGCAATTCAGCTATGGGGAGATTGGAAAGGGTAAAAAATGGTAGATTCAAGCATGCTGAAAAAACCTAGAAATTTGAAAAAAAAAATCTTAACCAGACATATGATTCAAAGTCCACCACAAGAGGGTATGTTAAATCTAATAACAATGTTTAGATTCCTATATTGAATATAAGGGGGGTCGCAAACTCACTCATAAAAAAATACCTATAAGGGATTCTTTAAATGCTTAAAACATATCTAATAATGCTAGTTGAACCCATGATAGATAGGGGACAGCTAGAAACTTACAAAGGTATCTTGGGCTTTCAAAATGCACATTTTATTGAAAATGGTAAGATATGGCTCTTTTGGAAGAGCAAGTTGAATATAATAATACGGGAAGAATTTGAACAGATTTTCAACTTTAGCTTAGATAAAGACTGAGAGGAAATCATTTTGGTGGTGTATGCAATATACACCAAGGATGGAAGAAGTTAGCTTTGGAGTGATATGGCGAGATTAGCAAGCATGAATAAACAATGGATCATATGAGTAGATTTTAACATAACAAGAAGTGCTAATGAGAAAAAAATTGGAAAACCCTTTAATGCGAAAGCTAGCTTTTACTTTAATGAGGCTATAACAAAGTCAAATCTAATGGAAACTGACTTCCTAGGTTTACAGTATGCTTGGTGCAATAACTGGAAAAATACAAACACTATATGGGCTAGGTTAGATAGAGTCCTACATAATATTAATTGGGTAGAAAGGTTTGGTTTCATGGTAGTGAAGTACTTAAACAGACCCTGCTAAAATCATAATCCATTATTAATCACATAGATTAGGCTAAAATTATGTGTAGCTAATTCAAATTCCAGAATCTTTTGTGTTTACATCATGCTTTCAACAATAAAGTAGAGGAATCCTGGAGACATGAGGCTTTAGAAAATCTGGTGCAAAGCTTGAATCTAAAACTAAATAGATTAAAAATGGATCTAAATATATGGAATAAAAATATATTTGGAAATATTCACAAAAACATATAAGAAGCATCAGAGAAGGTGGAAAAGATGGAGTTGGAATATGAAAAACAAGATGATGATGATGAAAGTAGGAGGGGGCTTAGCAAAGATCAAGTTGTATTAAAATTAAAATTGCTTATGAAAGAAGTTTTTTGAAAGCAAAAAACAAAAATAAAATGGTTAAAAGAAGGGGACAAAAACATAGTTATTCCAAAAAATAGCAAAGGTAAAATTCAAAACCAAAGAATAAAAGGCATAAAAAACAATTCAGATCAAAGGATGGATAGGGGCGCAAGTATTAAAAAAAATACTTTGAAGAGTTCTTTGAAAATCAATTAAGTGGGGAAATGAACAGCAGGGGTATTAGCCTAATACAAAATATAGAACATAGAATAACAAAATAGGAAAATGATGCACTCACCAAATTCCTAGAGGAAGAAGAACTGAAAATAGTAGTTTTCTGTATGGACAAAAATAGTGCCCCCGGTCCTGATGGGGGAAACAATGAGTTCTACCAAATGAGTTGGCACATTATAAAAGGAGAACTACTAAATGCTATATCTTGGATTTTTTGTGGCACAAATGTTGGCAAGAAATGGGGCAATTCATACATGGTGCTTATACCTAAAATCAATAATCCGCAAAAGGGAGAATATTTTAGACTGATAAACTTGTGTGACTCCATTTACAAATATTAGCTAAGATATTTCAAAATAGATTAGCAGGTATCCTACGCAAAATAATTTCAAAGTACAAATAAGATTCATGAAAAATAGATTAATAATGGAAAACATTAGGTTGACAAAAGAAATGACTAGTGAAATAAAAACAAGAACTAGAGGTCATAATGTGTTAATAAAATTAGATTTATCTAAAGTATTTGATAGAGTAGAATGTGATACACTATGTTTCATTATGAGAAAGATGGGCTTCATGGAAACATGGATTGATTTGATATATAGATGTATCTAAAGCACATGGGCAAGAATCCTTGTAAATGGAGAAATCAGTAGAGATATTAAACCAGTTAGAGGGCTAAGGCAGAAAGACCCTCTCTCTTTGTCGCACTTTACCATTTATTTAGAGCTCTTAATTGTCACATTAAAGATTAAATGAGAACAAGAAGAATCGGAGCTTTCAACCAGCCAAAGAATACGTTTTTGGTGGGTTTCTTGGCATATGTGGATGATGTGGTTGTCTTTACTAATGGTAGCAGTAGGCCTTTCTACAGCCTGATGGAGGTGATACGGATAATAGAAGAAAAGATGAGGCAAAATAAATAAAATAAAGTGTCAATACATGGTGGCCACGAAAGCGCCAATGAGCCGTAATCATTGGATTAAACGCATAACAGAATTTTAACATAAAAAATGTGAAATTTTATATCTGGGATGCCAAATTTATGAAGGTAAATTGAAGACATAATACTCGGATTTCTTGCTTGATAAGTTAAGAAAGAAAGTAACTAGCTGGAAGGTTGAGACGCAAAGCATGGGAAGCAAGATAACTTTTATAACACACATGCTGCAAAATACGGTAATGCACAATCTAATAACTACTCACCCAACTGATGCATTAATAAAAAGAATAGAAAAAGAAATAGCTCAATTTCTTTGGGGAAAGAAAAATGACAAATGCAAACTTCACTAAAAAAAATGGAAGGATCTATGCTACCCAAAATAGGAAGCATGGCTGGGTTTTACTAACTTGAACGATCTAGCTAAGGCATGGGCGTGCAAAAGTTGGTGGAGGCTAAAAAAGGATGACACCCTATGGGCTGAGTTCATTAGAGCTAAATATTGCATAGAGGGGCATACAAATAGAGAAAGAAAAAAAAAGTAAAGGATCACAAGTATGGAAACAAATGCTTAAGCAGAGGAAGATAGTGGGAAAATATTCAAAATTGACCAAAAGTGGCTGAAAATGGATTCTAAGTGCGGATGGAACCTTCTCACTTACGTCTATCAAAATAGTGAGAAGCAGAAAGGAAGATCAATTTTTATTTAAATGGGCTTGGAACAATGAAAACCCACAAGAAATCAAAACTCTTATATGGGGAATTCTTTTGAATGACATTCCATTAGATGATAACATAAAAAAGAAAGGCATTCAATTAGCCTCAAGGTGTGAATGTTGTTCACAAGAGTCATAATCACTAGATCATTTGTTCTAATAGAGAAAAATAGCATAAGAAATTTAGAAAATATTGGAAATAGAAATAAAAATAAAGATAAAAACAAAACATAAATGTCTACTGCTCAGAATCAGACTCCACAAATGAAGTAAAACACATACATTGCACAGTGCATAGAAATGGATTAAAAATAAGATTCCACATATTACTATCTGGTGTATTTGGAATGATAGAAATAATAGTAGATTTGATGGGCATAGAATGAATACTGAGGACATCTAGAAAGATATAAAGCAGGAAACAAAGAATTTCAGAATCGAGCTTAGTAGCAATTCAGAGTGCTAAACTAGAAAGAGACACATTGAATTTCTGGAACCTCACAGTTAGAAAATTAAAATTGCAAAAAATTGTAAGAATAAACTGGGAAAAGCCCCCAGGGGGGAGGTTGGCTTTGAACACACATGGTAGCTTTGATAGGAAAATAGGAGGGACTGGGAGAGAATGAGCCATAAGGGACTCAAGAGGCAAGCTCATATTAGATTTCACAAGGAGCTATAAAGCTAAATCAGCTTTGCATGCTAAAACCCTAGCTCTAAGGGGTTGGTTACGGGCATGTGAAGAAATAGGGTTAATAGATATTGACATATAGATGGATTCAAAAATAATTGTAGAACTAGTGAACAAAAAGAGATCTATGTGGAGATATGAAGAGCAGGTACATTAACAAAAAAAAAAGAAGGTTTGTAGTAGAAAATTAAGAGGGAAAGAATGAGGGAAAGGTCTAAATAACTATTATAGGAGTAGAAAGGGCTAAAGGGGAAATGGTAGGTAATATATTATTGTTGCTGCTCTTAAACTATTTTGCATGTAGTTAGCCCTGAAAGCTCATGGCACCAAGGAGGAAAAGAACCAGGAAGAGAATTCCTTAGAGAGGCTGGAAAAAAAAATAACTAAAATATACCAGGAAAACTTTGTTATCTTATTTGATTTGTGTTATTGTAGAATATAAACAGGGCAGAGATGGCAACAAGCATCAAGAATACAGAGGATCCCTGGCAGGAAAGCTTAGCAGTAGAACAAAGAGAATAAATGTTAAAGTACAGCAAGAAAGAACTGAGTAATCTTAGAGGATACAAATTTGTAGCTCAAAAATAGGAGAATAAATAAGGGTAAAACTAAGAGAAGAAGGAAAAGCTAAAGATACAAAAAATCTAGGATGTCTTTCTTTATTTTTAGAATTTTCTATTGTTCATAAAACACGAAGGGGAAAGGGGGAAACAAGGATAAAGGGTAGAGATAATGGTTTAGGATGGATGGTTTGTTTGTTGGGTTGCTTTGCTTTTGTTGTTTTGCAGATAAAGGGAAGAAGTCCACGAAGAATAAAAAGCCAAGGGTAGCTGAGACAACTTTCAAGATTTAAAAAGAAAAAATAGAAGGATGAAGAAATGGGGAATCAAGAGAAGGAGGGAAATCCAAAGACATAGAAAACTAGGCTATCTTTGTTTGTAAATTTATAGAAAGTATCTGTCGCTTGTAAAACATGGTGGGGCAAGAAAGAAACAAGGGTTAAAGAGTAAAGGATTAGGTGTAAAGATGCATGGTGGGATGGATGTCTTCCTTGTTCATTCAGTCTTGCAGAAAGAGGAAAGACAACCAAGTTGGATGGCTCAAAAAGTGTTACAACAAAAGACATGAAGATTTGATATCCAGCAATGCAGAAAAGAGTAGGAAGAGATCTATTATGCAGTAAAAACAATTGCGAATCAATCTTCAAAAGCAAGAATAAAGATAAAGCATAGCAGGATCATTGGTTAGGATAGAAAACTCATATAATGCCTAGAAAAAAATGCTGATGCAAACTAAAATGGCATGGAATTGAATTAGATTTTCTATTTTGTTGTGGGGTGTATCTAGGGTAAAGAGTAGTACATAGGTTTTATGAATCAAGAGTATTCCTCCACCAAAAGAGAGGGTGTTTACATTAATAAAACACATTTATGAATTTTAAGTTATTAATAGTTAGGTGCATTTATTTTGAAATATTAAAAGATGGGTGATCTTTTTTTAAATATTTTTTGGTGGGTGCACCAAAACACAATTCCCCCTAAAAAACTTTTAATGATTGAGTGCTTGTATGTCATTTTTTGGTTCATTATTCTTCATTTCTATGCTGATAAAATTTTCATTGTGGACAAAGAGTGTTCTTAGTTCCAAAAGTTTAACAAATTATGAATTGATCCATTGTTATGAAAGATGTATGTCTAGCTATGTCACTCTTTGGGATAAACATCATTTATCATAGGCAAGAAAAAAAACTCTTGTTGCCTCGAGAAAACTATATTGAAAGGGTTCTTATAAGGTTCAACATGAATAATGCTATGTTGATGACTTATTATAATTTAAATGTATCAAACATTACTCTAGCCAAGGTCCTACTACGAATGAAGAATGAACTCGAATGAGAAAGTTTCCTACTTCTCTGCAATGGGTAGCTTGATGTATCTTATGACAATCACTTATACTAATTGGGCTTATGTTGTTATCATGGTGATGTATTACATGAACAATCTTTTGAAGAAAACATTGAATTGTAATGAGATAGATTATAAGATATATTCGTGGAACCTCTAAGCTGAAAATTTGTTTTAGATACGTTAGTCTTATATTTGTGTTACATAAATTATAATATGGCTGGCACTTCATACTAGAATTTCTTCTTCAAAATTTTTTAAAATGTATGATGGAAACAACTAAATAAGTTATTTTTATAGTAGTCACTGAAGCATGTATGGTCAATTATGGAAACAAGGTTTTACCACTTAATTTGCTATTATTCAAGATAATTACTACTTATATTGCGACAACTTAGGTGTCATATATTTATAATTAAATTTTATTATTCATCCATGTTCCAAGCACATAGACATGAGATCCTTGGATTAGAGATGTACTTAACAGTAAGCAAATCTTATTTGAGAAATTCCACACAAACAACAATGATTCGAGTTATGACACCATGTCCCTATCAAAGAAAATAAATACATGTTGTGATATCCCTAGATTAACATCCTTATATATGTGTTATGTGAATGAGTTAATTGTAAATGTTAGTTTTTAAAAAAGGGAATTATGCATTAAAGAATCTTATATGAATAAAGTGAAAGGTTGTTTTGAGAAAACAAGGGGTAGTCATTAGGGTAACGATGGATACTTTTTAGGATAAATTATGTTTTGGTATAATTCTCATTAAATATTGGGAGAATTATGTTTTGGGGTATTACCCCATAAATTTTTAAGATTTTGAAACTAAAATTTTTATATTTTTAAAAAAATCACAAAACTAAAAATAAATTTAAAATAAGTACACCCAAATTCGTAAGTACCAAGCTACCCTAGCCCATGCCCCTCGCCAACGCCCCTCGCCCACGCCCTCGCCCTCGTTGGATGCCGAGCTCCTGGTGCCCGAAGTAGCTTGACACCGAGCTCCTAGAGCTCCTGGAACTCGACGCCGAGTTCCTAGAGCTCGTCACCGAGCACCAGGATCTCGCCGGAGAGCAACGTCGAGCTCCTGGAGCTCGACGACGAGCTCTTTGGAGCTCTCTGCCGAGCTCCAGGGGCTCGGGGTAGAGCTCCTTCGATCTCCAAGTGCTCGACCAAGAGTAACGTCGAGCCCCTAGAGCTCGACGACTAGCTCTATGGAGCTCTCGGTCGAGCTCCAAGAGATCGGCGTAGAGCTCCTTCGAGCTCTAGGATCTTGGCGCATAGCTCCTTCGAGCTCTATGAACTCGGCGTCTAGCTCCTTCGAGCTCCAGGAGCTCGGTGCCTATCTCCTTCGAGCTCCAGGAGCTCGGTGGCTAGCTCCTTCGAGCTCCAGGAGCTCGGTGGCTAGCTCCTTCGAGCTCCAGGAGCTCGGTGCCTAGCTCATTCGAGCTCCAGGAGCTCGGTGCCTAGCTCCTTCGAGCTCCAGGAGCTCGGTGCCTAGCTCCTTCGAGCTCCAGGAGCTCGGTGCCTAGCTCCTTCGAGCTCCAGGAGCTCGGTGCCTAGCTCCTTCGAGCTCCAGGAGCTCGGTGCCTAGCTCCTTCGAGCTCCAGGAGCTCGGTGCCTAGCTCCTTCGAGCTCCATGAGCTCGGTGCCTAGCTCCTTCGAGCTCCAGGAGCTCGGTGCCTAGCTCCTTCGAGCTCCAGGAGTTCGGTGCCTAGCTCCTTCGAGCTCCAGGATCTCGGTGCCTAGCTCCTTCGAGCTTCAGGATCTCGGTGCCTAGCTCCTTCGAGCTTCAGGATCTCGGTGCCTAGCTCCTTCGAGCTCTAGGAGCCCGTCGTCGAGCGATGGGTGAGGGCGTGGGCGAGGGCATGGGCAATGGTAGCTTGGTACTTACGAATTTGGGTGTACTTATTTTTAATTTATTTTTAGTTTTATGACTTTTTTTAGAATATAAAAATTTTAGTTTCTAAATCTTAAAAATTTCTGAAGAACACCCCAAAGCATAATTATCCCTAAAATATTTGCCAAAAAATGAGCCACCTTTTTTGTACTTAGAATAAAAAAAGTATTAAAAAAAAGTATTTACATTTTAGTGTATTATAATGGGAACCATCAAAATGCTCCTCCCCCATTCTAGGTCAGCATAAAAAAAACAATTTTTTTTTTTCGAATGCATATTTAAATGATATGTAATATATCTATGTTTATAAATGTATATATAAATATTTATAGAAAACATTTATAATCATATAAACATTTATAAATATAAATGTTTATAAAAAAATTATATATACAAATGTTTATGTGTGTGTGTGTGTGTGTGTGTGCACGTATGCAAATGTTTATATCAATATTTATATATGCAAACATTTATATAAGAAAATGTCTATAATTATTTATGTTTGAAAACAAAAATAGTATTTTTAAAACCTAAACAAATTAAGTTTTCAAAATAGTATTTCAAAATAATGTTTTTTTATTATTTTTGTTTTTATGCTTACGTATATTGAGTAATAGCAGGGCATATCCAGGTTTTCCTTTTTGAGTGTAACTAAATATAATTATTTTTCATTTTGGTACATTTTTAATAAATATGAAAATTTTAATTTCTTTTTTCTAAATATTTTCATTTTAGTGCACATTTATAAAATTTTTCTTTAATTTAATGTAGAAACAAAGTTAAAAAATTCATTATTTATTATTACTAAAATAATTTGTTAGAATTGTAATTTATGTAATGTGCTTCAAAGCATTTGCACATTTATAAATATAAATATTTATATAAATGCAAACAATAATTTTAATTATAAATGTTTACATATTGAAACATGTGTGTGTGTGTGTGTGTGTGTGTGTGCGTGCGTGGGTGTGTGTGCACGCGTGCGTGTGTGTCTACAAACATTTATATATATAAATATAATATTTATTTATATTTATTTATTTATATTTTCTAGTTATAACTGTTAGCATATATATATTTGTGTGTCTGTGTGTGTCTGTGTGTTTATATATTCAAATATTTATTAATATATGCTATATGCAAATCTTTTTAAATATATACATTCAAATATTTATACAAACATTTATATATGCACATTTATAAATATATGTAAATGGTTATATATGCAAATTTTTAAGTACTTATGTTTGAAAACATAAAAAATATTTCTGAGATGTATATAATGTTTTCAAAACAATATTATATTTTATTTTATTTTATTTTTGTTTTGTTTTTAGTATTGATGTTAAGTGTAGTTTTGTATTTATGTTTTTGAGCGCAATAAAATATAAATATTTTAGTATGTATTTATATAATTTTCCTTTAATGTAATGTAGATAAAAATTCTATAACTCATTATTATTTATGATTACTAAAGGAAATTGTTAGACTCTCATATAATGTGTAGTGCTACAAAACATTTGCATGTTTAAAATTAAAATTATGATATTGTGATTTTTTTTTTTTTTTTGAAAAATTTATGTTTATCTATTGCAGATCAAAAGTATAAAGCTGTAGGATATTTTTTTTAAAGAATCAAAACTAAAATAATTAATTTTCTGATGCACTACAATAAGTAATAAATTAAAATACCCATATGGTCTTGCCCAATCCAAGTTAACATTAAATAAAATAAAAAGCAAAACAAAAATAAAAATAAAATATGATATTTAAAAAAGTATTGACAACACATTTTTGAACGTTATGTATATGCATAGCACTATATATACCATTTTCACACACACACATCTTTTTGAAAACATGTATATATGCTTTCATGTAGAGATATAACAATAAAAATATATGTTGATGTAGCATAAGCTCGGATATAACTTATAGAGAGAATTATATTTTGGTGTACCATTTATAAAAAATAAAAAAAATTTTGAACCTAAGTTTTATTATTTAAAAAATGGTGTGCCAAATTCTTAAAAATTAAATTTTGATGCACTTATTTATACTAGTATGAAAATACCTTTATTTTAAACAAAGAACATAACTACAAACTACCCATTTTAAACTAATCGACATTAGCGAGCTGCTGGAATCTCATCGAGCTTAACGACATACTAGATGCTAGTTAAGCTCATCAAGTTTAATGAGCTACCCGAAGCTCATCGAGCTTAACGAGCTCATGGAAGGATCTTTACGAACTCCTGGAAACTCGTCAAGTTTGTTACGAGGTTGATGATTTGGACAAGCTCATAATGACCTGTAAGAGCTCGTGATGAGCAGTATAATGCTCGTGATGAGCTTCTAGAGCTCATGACGAGCTCCTTGAAGCTCCACAAGCTCATGGAACTCCTAGAAGTTCTAATAAATTGATGGGCTCCATCAAGCCTCACGAGCTTAGATGGAGCTCCTGGAGCTTATAGAAAGCTTGATGAGCTATGAAGCTTGTCAACCTCGTAATGAGCTGGACGAGCTTATCAAGCTCGTACGAGCTCTAGGAGCTTCATAGAACTCCAAGAGATTGATGAGCTCTAAAAGATCATGGAGATCCTGGAAGCTCCACGAGCTAGATGAGCTCAAAGAGCTTGTGGAGTTCGATGTGCTCCATCAAGCTCGTGGGGCTCCATGATCTCCATGGAGCTCAAAGTGCTCAATCAAGAACTTTGATGGAGTATCTCGAGCCGCACAGAGGAGCTTGATAAAGCACATTGAGCTCCATAAAGGAGCTCAATGTAGTTGATGGAGTACCTCCTCGATTGAACTCCATATATAGAGCTCTACCGAATAGCTCGATTGAACTCCTCGAGCTCCATCGAGGAGCTCGATTGAGCTTCTCGAGCTCCACCAAAGAGCTCGATTGACCTTCTCAAGCTCCATTGAGTAGATTGATGGAGTACCTCAAGCTCGGTTGAGAAACTCGATGGATCTCCTCGAGCTCCACCAAAAATCTTGATGAAGCTCTTCCAGCTCATACGAGCTCATGAAATTCGATGCCGCTCAATGAAGCATACTGAACTCCATCAAAGAGTTTGCTGGAACTCCTCGAGCTCCACCGATGAGCTCGTTAGAGCTCCATAGAGGAGCTCAATGAAGTTCATCGAACTCCACCGAGAAGCTTGATGGAGCACCTTGAGCTCCATTGAGGAACTCGATGAAACACCTCGAGCTCCACAAAGGAGCACGATGAAGCACCTCGAGCTCAACCGAGGTGCTCGATGGAGCTCCACGAGCTCTTCCGAGGTGCTCGATGTAGCTCCATGGTACTCCAATGAGGAGCTCAATGTAGCTCCATGATGCTCCATTGAGGAAATTGATGGAGCTCCGTCGAGAAGCTAGAAGAAGCTCCTTAAGATCTACCAAAAAGCTAGATGGATTTAATCAAGCTGGATTAGTTAGTTGAGCTCCATCGAGGAGCTCAATGGAATACCTCGTGCTCCACCAAGGAACTCAATGGAACTCCTCAAGCTTCACCGAGGACCTCGATGGACCACCTCAAGCTCCATCGAGGAGCTCCACCGAGGACCTTTGTGTAGCTCCTTGAGCTCAACTAATTGGACGAACTCGTTAAGCTCATGGAGCTCATCGCGCTCTACCTTGGGAGCTTCACCGAGAAGCTCGATTAGCTTGCTGGAACTCCTTGATGGAGCTTGATGATCTCCATCGAGCTCATCGGTGAAGCACGATGAGCTCCATTCTTCTCATCTGTGGAGCTTAAGGAGCTCCATCGAGCTCATCGATGGAGCTTCTGGAATCTTTGCATGGCCTTCCATCAAGTTCCACCAAGCTTGTGATTACGTGGAGATAGAATTTAAATTAATTTATTTTATTTAAAAGAAATGGTATATTGGCATTACTATAAATGAGTGCGCCAAAAATTAATAAGTTATGAGTTTGGTACACCATTTTTAAAATATTAAAATTTGAACTTTTTTAATTATTTTATGAATAATATATTAAAATATAATTCTCTCTTACTTATATCATATAAGGCGAATTCAACTTAATAGTTGTATTGATCGAAAATATAATTTAAACTATTATGGAGAATTCCATATTCTTAAAGAATATGGAAAAGAAATGTTTGATATAAGAGACTTTTTGTATTAATAATTATTCCAAAATAAATGCCAAGCACACATATTTGTAAGGGGGAATTGTGTTTTATTTAAAACCAATCCTGCATAACCCGAGATAACCCAGGAAAACATGCATAAGTCTACCTGGAATCATGTTCGTCGTGACGTGCTAAGCTAGGTAGACTTATAGTCATGATGTGACAGGCACATCATAATTCCCATCCCATGTCAAGCCGAGCCCAACATGATATGGTGGCCCAACTTGACCACCCAAAAAGGGGTCATGCTAGCATGGCTCATCCCGTCACCTCTAAAACAACCTAAACAACTTATAAATAAAATAAAAATAATATCTGATGATCTATAATTAAATTTTAGAATAACCCCAATATTAGAATTGTATTACACTTGAAACATAATTCTTTTACACACCATCACATATATTATGTAAATGACTTATATTTACATTATACATGTTTTTCAAAAGAAGTATATATATATTGATGATATATATTTATACAAAAATATATAAATATATAAAAATATGCTTATATATATGATAATATATATACATGTTTGTATATAGATAGATAGATGTGTATATATATATATATTGAAAACATGTATATATACTATTATGTATATAAATAAAAATATATGTGTGTTTATAAAAATAGTTTATATATTATTATGCATATACATAACATTTAAAAAAACATTATATATATATATATGTATCAATCACAACACATTTTAGAGTATTTTTAATTTAATGTTTTAAATATGACATTAACTAGATAACATTGTTTTTGAATTTATTATTTCAATATACCAAAATATAAATATTTTATATTTTGATAGTCAAAACATAATTTATTACCTAGATAACATTTTTATACTCAAACTTAATTTTTGCATATTTTCATCTTTGTTGTTTTTCTTACTTTTTAAATTATTAGTTAAAATTAACTAGCTTAAATTTTATATAATTATAATTTCGAATTTATTATTTTAAACAAAGGAAAAATATTTGGTTTTGGCATCAATGCTAAGAGCATCTCCAACCACACTCAAAAAAATAACTAATTAAAATATATTTAAATATTCAATTCAATATATTAACTAGTAACACTTCAAATTTTACTCCAACTAAGCTCAACATGTGAGTTTTTGTTACTACCAGTATCACTAGAACTAGTGGATATCAAAGAATACAAGAATTTTTTAAGGGAAAAAATGATTTGCTGAACAATAAACACTCACTATATTTGTTGAGCGAGAACCCGAGGGGGCAAAAACACGAGCGAGATAGCCAAACACGTTGGATCCCTAATTTTATAACCATACTCAACAAAATATCGAAAAAACTATTTTTAGAGATCCTACTGGAGATGCTCCACGTAACTAAATGTTTTGTTCACGCTAACCTATTTTGAAATATATTTAACTTGCAAGCTGCTTTTTTGTTAATAAATTGATACATATTTTACAAGATATTTTATGAAAAGAACACTAAAAAAAACAGCCATTCTAATTCAGACAGCTCAACTAACAAAATATGCGACTGTTACAAAGAAGCATAGAAGGTTGAAGTGACTATTCTTGAATTAGGAGGGAGATGTAACAAATGGATACATATTTTGATTTTTTCCTTGGATAATAGAGTTTAATAGATAGCCAAAATCACCTACCTTGATTGTCAACCCAATCGGTAACTCCTATTGTTTTCCTGATTGCCTTAGCAGTCGGCACTGCGCTGACAGGTGCATCATCAACAGTAGAATCTTCATTAATAAATGTGACAATTTTCAGGAAGAAGTTGCAGAATACCCTGCAAAAACAAAACACGAACTTGATGCCTAAAGTGAATATTTTATACAACAACTAGTTACATTGTTAACATACGGAATTACGGATATCTACAATTTCAGGTACTTACATTGCCATAGTTGCTACCCACTGCACTGGCAACAATAGGATCCTTCGGGCAGAAGTGGTCTCCTAAATGAGGTAGAAAAGAAGGAGATAGGGAAGATGGTATCGATGCAGCCTGCTCCTTTTCCGCTATGACGCGTCTATCTTCCTTCAATGAGAAACCGAAGAGTCTGCAACTGTTTTTACAGGAAGAAACCAAGTCGCGGCTACTGCAGAACACTGGCTGAGCTACAAGATGTTGTTGAGGGGCTTGATCCCGAGTCAAATCAAAAGGCTGTCGTCCTAAATGATTGCTTCTATAATACCCATTGGTTACATATTCCTCTTTATCACCGAGGTTATACACTAGGCCTGGGTTCGCCACCAAATTGTTCGCTTGCTGGAACTTGAGCACCGATGATGGAGAAGAAACTTGTGCAGAGTGGCGGGTCTGGTGAGCAAAACCAGGCAGCATTAGAACACCACCATGACCATTTTCTTGAGCTTCATCAGAAGCAGTTAGGATTCTTAGATATGGTGTTGGTGCGCTTGGAAATATTTCTTGACCTTGCAAGACTTTATGGAATCGATGCGATTCATTAAAGCCCATGCCATTGTTAAAGGAAATCTCAGAATTTATTATGGAATCTGAGATCCGGTTTCCTGTAGAAGAAACGCCGCCAGAACCGTGTGATCCAAAAAAACTCCTCCTTGGTTCGGAAGATGATCGATGATCCACATTGTCTATTCCATCATGGAGTGAGTTGAAACCCAATATTTCTTGACCTTGCAAGACCTTCTGGAACCTTTGAGATTCCCCAAAGTCTGAAGCCCCCCCAGTCTTCATTGGATCTGCCGTGAAATCAAGGAGAGCATGGAAAAGCGTGATGGCTCGCTTTTGATGAAGAAAATTCCTGGGGCAAAATGGATATTTCTAGGACTCACCCGGAAATTCATTCTTTGACGATAAGGGCAAACCAGACCTGCTCCTCTTCAAGCTGGAAATGAAGCTACTAGAAGTAGAAACGGAACCCAGTATATCGATCTCCCATGGAGAAACTCTGCTGTGCCTGTTGGTTTCCATATCATCCCACCTCACCTAAAGAAAAAATACAGGAGAAATAAATCAAGCTTTGCTTTAAATGTGGATGGATATATGGTGTTCGTAATTATAATATACCATTAGACATCTCCATTTTGAATTGGGCCATCTGACAGGATCAATATCACTGATCCCAGTTATTATCCCCGTGAATCTGAAATGGGTTTGAGTTAAGGGATCATTATTTGAGCAATTTAAGCATAAACACTTATAACTTCTAGCTGCTAAGAACAGACAACCTTCTTTCTGATGGATCTTCAGTTTCGAAACGCATTTTGAATCTCATTCCAACCGAGATACATTGATCTCTAGTCTTCATGAACTTATGAATCGACAGTATGAACTCTGATGAACTGGCTCTGCAAATTAGCACTTGAAAAGCTCAAGGACAAATTGCACTTGTCCACACGGAGGCACATGCATGAGGATGAGTTGAGTATCAATTGAATACAAATGTGAAAGCGATAAGATTAAAACTAGAACTACAAATTCAAGATCCAAGAAGGTTAGCATATTCCCAAATAAGAAAAATAATACACCGTCCAATAAACAAGCTTGAACAAACTTGGCATAGAAACCATAATTAACCAACAAACGTCAAAGCACCTGGGATTGTAGTAAATGTTAAAAATGCTTCGCACAGAAATAGCATTAGCAACATCGACAATGGTACTCCGATTCATCTGTCGATTGCAGAGAACCAGATAATTGGAATTGCATTTCATTTGTGTTGCTCTTCGAATCCCCAGCCTAAGTTCTCCATCATCTCCCCTGACACAAGAACAGCATTTAAGAAGAATCACAGACTTCATAAGAACCAAACTCAAATGAGAGAAGAAAATGGATTCATGCCTGAGAAAGAGAACTGCGTCTCCTGAGACAAGTTTCTTCTTGTTCACGAATGCACTCCATCCGGTGGTCAGCAAATGCCTTCTTGGTTGCCCTTTCAAACGAAAAACAACAACATGCAACTTACAAGACACGAAGAAGATGGATAATATGTGCTTATGGAAAGTGCTTACCCCTGTAAATATGTCTAAACTTCCAATCATGTCCGTGCAGATCTTTTGCTACAAGTTCTTGTGATGGACGCTGTTGAGTATAATCCTGCAGCAAGACAAGTTCAGGAGTTTATGTGAAGCAAAATCAATTCCACGGGTTGCTTGGCAGTGTCGCAGTGAGCACGACATATATGAGGGAGAAAACAGTATTTTTTTACCAAGGCTGGAAAGCAATCTTCGGCAGCACGACGAGGAACAGAGAATCCGCCATGGGTGCTAGTATCAGAAGCAGTGAGGGTCTTGCAAAACATGTGTGGTGTAGTTGATTTCTCATTCAAATCATTATCTACTTCTTCACCATCCCCTTCAATTGTCCAATCTCTCAACTTCAGACCAGTTCGAGGAATCCCAATAACAAATCAATTCGAAAATTAAATTCCATCTCAGGAAATTCGCAACAATTGATTAAACTAGTAGCGATAAAAAAAATGCAAAAAAAAGGATAAAATTTGAAACAAAGTAATTTTTCCTTTACGAAGAGTTTCGCTTTTGGTAGTGAACAAACATGACATAAAGCTAAATTTGCAAATTCGTTCCTACATTTGGTTAATCTGTTAAAAAAAAAGAGCATAGAACATATCATGACACCACGCAGACGCACCTCACTTTCATGAACAAGAGCAACTTGTGCAAAAACCTCATCTGTCCCTCCTTCTGCCTGTCAGTAAACAAAACCCCACCAATAAAAAACTCCATGAACCTGCGGATGCAACAGCAATTCCTGTATTCAACAAACAAAGAAGCGGCATTTTACTGTTAAACTCACATGTAGATTGACATCAACAACGCGACAGAAGATATGAGGAGGAAGATCACGGGAAGCAAGCGGCAAATCCGGGAGTTGTTCTAAGTGGCCCTGAGGTAAGTACACCACTACAGTGCCTTTCTTTGGCAATGATATAAGTGGGCCCGCACAAGCATGCCAAAGCTCCAAACAAACAGAAGAGGAAGAATACCCAGAAACACTCACATTAGAAGAACTTAAAGCAGAAGCAGAAGAAGATGGAGAAGATAAAGACCCTAAAGAAGGAGTAGTCTCTTCCTCCTCTGTAGTACTGTTGAGATCTATCAAAGCCACCACCATTTTTTAGCTTAACCAAGAAAAGGGCAGCATAAAACGATCCGAGTAAGTTTTTGTTGCGATCAAGGAGGAAGAGATAGGCAAAAAAGAGGGGGGTTCATGGCGGCACTGGTACAACTTTGGCATTGCCTTTATTTAAATCTCTCTGTTTCTCTCTCTCTTTCTCTCTCTGTCTCTCTTTCTCTCTCTCTCTCTTTCTCTCTCTCTCTCTCTCTCTAACTAAGAAAATTTTCGACATCAAAATCTTATCAAAGCTTTCAAGGGGTACTTAATTGAGCATGGAAATGATATTAATGTATTCATTTTATTTTTCTTCTTGTTCCTGACGAGCTTTTCTTTTTTGCTCTACCTGCATTACTGAGGTGCAGTGTAGCAGTGGCTGCCGCTGCTACTGCTGCAATGCTGAGTCTGTGATGTGATGTGAAGCAGAGAGGAGAGAGAATCAGTTTGGCTTTGCAAATGCTTTTGCTTAACAATGTCAGTCTTTTTGTTCTCCTCTCGAATAATCACATTTACTATTATAATTTTGCATTTTTGTTTATTGATTTATTTTGAAAAAATTTAATTTTATTCTGGGGTAATGAAATTATTGTTTTGAGGGGCGCTTTTACTTTCATTGGCAACATAGTTGATGTTTAAATTTGTTGAAGTTCAAATTGTTGATGTTTAAATTTGTTGATGTTTAAATATGTTGATGTTTAAATTTGTTGACGTTTAAATATGTTTTATAAAGTTGTTTAAATTTTTGACGTTTAAATATGTTGTTTAAAGTTGTTTAAATTTGTTGACGTTTAATTCGGTATTTAAATATGACATTTAAATTTTACGTTTAAATTTGTTATTTAAATTTGACATTTAAATTTTTGTTTGCGAATCGGAATTGTTGAAAAATAAACATTTTCCTAATTTTTCAAAGTTCTTTAAAACCCTATAATTAAGTTTATATTTATAGCAGACAAATTAAATTTTAAACTAACAAAGCCCCCAGCTCCACTCTTTCAGACATTTGTAATTTAACACCCAAAATAAATCTAATACCATCGACACACTCTAATATTTTTTATTGATGGTAGATGTAGTTTCTATACAATGTAAGATATTGTTAAATATTAAAAAATTCTTACAAAAATCTAAACGTATGCTTGCATGCACGCAATGATGTATTTGTTGCATTGCAGCTACTGTTCTCTTCTTCCATTCAGTTGTGATATTGCTCCATGTTCTGCAATTTGCATTAGTTTGCTTTTTTTTTGTTTGGGTTCAACTCATATGTATTTGCAAGTTGGTGATTCTCTTTGATTGATAGAAAATTAGAAATACAGAAGTAACAGAAAAAAGACTAGACAGGGATGGAGAAGGAGAAGTACATGCGGAATCTCTCAATAAATTATGCACTGTATAGGTTTCGAAAACATATACCAAAAACATATGTGTTTTCACATATATAGTGAATATGTCACATACGCATTGTGTATGTTTTGAAAACATGTACATTTTTACGTATACAATGTATACGTTAAACCATATATATAGTGTATGTTAAAAGTAAAACGTAAACAATGTATATTTAACCGGATATAGTATATATGTTAAAACATATGTATTGAATATGTAAAAACGTATAAATTCTTATATACTTTTTTGAAACTTATATAGTGTAAACTTATACACTATTTTTTTAAAAAAAATATATATATATATACACTATACAATTTGTAAATGCATACATGTATATGTATATTTATTGTTTCCATTTTTTAAGTTTTTATTTATTTAATATTAACATGGCAGGGTGAGGTAGTATTTTTATTTTAATGAGCAATTTTAGTTTCACATTTAATAGGCCCAAAATATATAAATATATTACATGTTGGGGCCTTTTTTTAACTTTTTTCAAAATTGAATCAACACAAATATTTAAGTCTTGCAGCCCCATAACAAAATTTTTCCCATAAAAATATCTTCTTTGCCCATTGTTCACTGGTTGCAATCCCAAATGTCCTAGCTCATTAAAACATTTCAATGTTACATATTGGTAGTTATCCTCAAGGCCTAAGCTTCAAGTGTTGGTAGAAACCTAAAATTTGTGCTAATTTTATAAGTAGATATTTAGAGATTGGATTTGTGGAACTCATTATTGGAAGTTGTATTTAGGTAAAAAAAGTGAAATATGATTGCTTTGGAGAGCCTTCATTTCTATTATTGATTTTATTAATGTTTATAAAGTAAGACAATAAAAATTTTTTTTATATACTATATTAGGAGATAAATAATGACAATTCTAGTCATTTTGGACATCATCTATTTATCTTTTTTTTTCCATACTTATATTTTTGGCAATCAATTTGAATCTAACAACTAAATAAAAAATTTTATATGGGTAAAATGATAGATAATAATGTTTATATGGTATTTGATAGCTAGTGGGAAATGGAAATTCATATTTTGAACATGTTTTATTTCAAGAGAAAATGAGGAAAAAGAAAGAAACTGTAAATGAAGAGTTTTGAAGCATAGGAGTTAACAACTATTTGGCTTAGTTGAGATGCATTATTTTTTTCGCATTTATGAGATGTTGAGATACAGGCTCAAACTTGTATTTTCATTTGATTTTCTTGAATTTTATATGCAAACTAATGGATGCAGACAATTGTGAGAGGATTTGTGGCTAGGTCATGTAGTCATTTGTTATGTTGTTTGTATTTGTCCTTATTTAACAACTAAAGATGAGTTGGTCCATCCTTATAGCATACAACTGATGAATGAAGAAAAGAAATTTGGGCCCTTGAAAATAATAATGATTCATCATAGTAGAGTTTGTTTCATCAAATTAAACTTTATACTCAGTTTCTTTTCTAGGTAATCTTCAATTAGATATGCCTGAGGTGGCTAGTCATATTTTGTCGGCCTAATTTATTTTATTAAATTATTTTGTATTATTTTGTATTATTTTTACTATGCATTTGTTTTTTGTTATGTCGTAATATATTTTTTATGAGAATGCTAATTTTGAAGTATCTAGAACCCATATAATGAGAAAATGTATTTCTCATTACGTGTTATAATTGTAACTTTGCTTAAAGAATCAATCAAAAAATGAGTGTGAAAAAGAAAAGAAAAAGATGGAGAATTTTTATTTGTTAACTATCTCTCTCTCTCTCTCTCTCTAAAACATGAAGAAGAAGCAATTGATAATAGGGTTTCCACCTCTCAAATCTATCTCCATCTCTTTAAAAGAGAACTCAATTTTTCTTTGTGAATGTCAAATCACAACTCCTTGTTGGCTTGTTGAAGATTATCTAGTTTATTGATGTTGTTGTCATGTTTATTATGTTATTGTCACTACAACAAAAAACATAATCAAAGATGCTTAAAAAGTGTCATTAAATATAATTCATGTCACTCATTGATAGCATCATCTGCTAGCCTGACATAAAAAGTCTTTGCCAATAATCTCGTTTTTTAGTAGTGTCGTTGAAAAAAACTTTGATGCTAAAATAAAGTGTCATTGTTTATTATACCAATCTACCTTGACACTAAGAAAATGTCATAATTTTTTGTATCAATCTTAAATTATTTGAATACAATGACACTTAGTAGAAGTGTCAAGAAAGATAATGATTTAATTAAATATAAATGTAATAATTATTGTAAATATATTTTCACCTGTTATTGTAATACTACATGCACATGAGAAAAATATACTTTACAATCCATACAAAGAATAAAGTTATTAAGTACAATGGGGAACTTGGACTTCTTACAATTCAAAAAAAAAATATTACACAATTTCAACATTCATTTCTTTAATTCAATTCAAAATTTCTGATAAATGCAACCCAATTATGCCTAATCTGCAAGAAACTGCTTCATGTTAGCCTGGCAAAGTTGAAAGTTAATTTCCAAAAAAGGTAACCTACATACAAAAAGATGAACAATAAATAATTACACTTGTAGAAAAAAATATATTATAGAACATTGGAAAATAAAAAAAAGGAATGATAACAACATATCATGAAAATAATTAATATAACAATTGACATATACGATTAAAAAAATTTAATAACAACAAAATAAAGTTAGTAGTAATTAGTAAAATATAAAGCAAGAAATTTATCAATTTTGACATAAAAGTTGATCAAGTATTTTAAAATACAAAACAATAATAATTCATTAAAAACATATAAGTGTGTAGTGAGTTGAAAGAGCTCACAAACTACTTGAAGAAACACTAAAAAAACCAATTAAATTTAATAAAATGAAAAGTTAAATTACTTGCCATCTTCCCAATATATTATAAAAACTCGATGAGATGCTATGTAATGTAATTTCAAGTTCTATTTGATTACACATATATAGCAACCCAATCAACTTATAGTTTTAGATTCATTAATAAAATAAAGGCTACTAAAAAAAATTGTGCCTTGAAATAATAATTGTGTTTTATAAGGGTGAAAAGGTAATTTACAATGTTGTGGTAAAGTATTGAAGCCAAAAGTCGAAATCACAATTTTTTCCATTGCCAATCTAAAAAATATATATATAGTTGACAACATAAATAAAAAGATTATATGATAATAATACAATTCCAATTGCATATTCAAGTTTTGAATATTTAATAGAAAGTAAGAAGTAATAAACTTGTATCTCATTATGAAAAATACCTTTATTATCACTATAGTTCGTGGACCATTCCAAAGTTGGAAGATCTTCTAACTTGACCAAAAAAAAGTTTACCTTTAAGCGACTATGAATCATGCATACAATATACTAGCGTAATTCAACCTTTGGAAATTAGACAAATATACTGAATGTGTAAGGAAAATACTAAAATGTCTTCAAATGATTATGTCTAACAATTTACATTCAGTCATAGTTTGGGTCAAAAGATATATAAAGTATGAACCTCATCAAAAGTTAAAGTTGGAAATGCCAAAATTTGTTCATGCTTCAATACAAAAAGGTGTCCCCAATGCTTTTCAAACCGAGGAAAGTATTAATTGAGTCACCAACATCACCCATTCAGATTGTACTTCATCCAACTCATCTTTGTTGTATGATTTCATCCCATTAAACTGTTGAAAAGTAAAGTAATATTTTCATCAATTAAATTGGAAAATAAAAAAAACACGGATATATTGAGAACCAACAAATCAACACATACCTTTGTTGTAAGACATCCTTGATCGAGAATGATATCTCTCATACATCTCATCACATAGGATCTACATTCGATACTACCTTGTTGTCTTGGGCAATGAATGGAAAATAAAATCATTATATATATATATATATATAAAGTTACTTGCAAGTCATATTGTACAAAGTTTAAAATTAAGCAGAAGACACTAAATATTTTATTACTCAGTTAATGAGTTATTTACCCCTAATACAACCCAATTAGGCTCTCTTTTTGATGATTTATGTTTTTTAAGTGGATGATTTCTTAGAGCCCTACAATAAGAGAAAAAAATTTTGTTACCAACTATGCTTCATTCAATAATAATAATAGAAAAACTTACATATTAACAATGTCTTTAAGATCATCTGACGGTTGATAATACAAGGAATCAAGGTAATAGGCGATCAAAGTCCTTATGTCAAGTACCACCAATACCCAATGATAACTACAAAATTAACATTAGTGTAACAACATAATATTTATAATTTGATAAATATGCATACTTATAATCTTACTTATGTTTAATAACTTACCATGGGTTATATGGAATAAAAACAAAATCAGCATTATTTACATTCATCAACCGATTAGTTATAACCCTTGAATTATTTTTCTTGCTTGCTTCTCCCAATCCTGCTTTGGAAACGAAGGTCAGATTTACAAAAATAAATTGCTCTGCCTCTTTAGCATCAACCATCTTTTTATGCAAGTGTCTGATTTAATTTCACACAATATTTAAAAGTTTTAATAATTTAATTTAACTAATATTAAATACAATTCTCATTATGAAAAATTAAAGCATAAATAAGATAGTTAAAATATATGAAAAACATATTAAATGTTTCTCTTACCATATATAGAACATAAGACAATTAGATGACACATCTGTTGATGATATTATGATATCCATATCTTCTTTCATGAGGAATGTCTTAAAAGACTCTCCAAAAATCTTCTCTATGATTTCTACTGCATGTACCATCTCATCCTTTAAGAAATGCCCAAGCAATGTAGCAAAGTTCTTGATATCTACATGGTTCTCATCATTAAAACTCAAAATTCTCTCTTTATTACTCTATTTCTTAAATTTCTTTGAATCCTATCAAACATAAAATATCATAATATATATAAGAATTGTCCTAGATAAAATTGTTTTTTTATTATTAACAAGAAATTTTTTATTTTAAAAAAAGTACATTCCCTGATGCGATGAGTAGTAAGAATGACTAATTAGGCTGGCCATAAAATTTGATGCCCAATAGCATCTCCAACAGTGGTAATTTGGCTTGAAATAGGTACATGAAGTAATGCATTTGGATCATAAGAAACATCCACAGCAACAAGGAAGTTAGCACCACATTCAAGTATCATAGTTCCAGTTGCAACTACATTTTCTTTTGTCCCTATGGCCAATTGACAATTCCTTACCTTTAAAATGAAACAATATAGTTTAGTTATATGCAATCATCTAAAGGTGATAATTTCCAATTAGGAAAGAATTAGTTAGACAAAATTGAGTTATCATTAATTAATGAGCTTATTAATATAATATATTATGCTAACTTATATTGTCATATTACTTCTATATTTTCATATCAACTAGGTAAGTTGATATGAAAATTATGAGTTTGTGTTAACACATTTATATTAAAAAACATAAAATTAAAAACAACTTACCTTGTTTGCTTTTAGCATTGGTGGAGTGTGGTCTTCTACTCGACGTTTTGGTTGTGCAACACTTTCAAGAAGGACAATATGTTTTTGGAGCATGTTAGAGCTACCAACATCAAATTGAGGTGCGGTGGGTACCATCTGAGAGAGTTGGAATTAAGTATTTGCCTCAAACTTTGATTGTCGCTCTTGCAATTCTTTCATAAATTTTCGCAAAGCACTATCTGCCATAGAATGAAAATATTATCGTGGAGTATAATGCTTTCCTTTAGTTCGTACTCGACCACTATATTCAGGAGTTCCCAATGCTTCAGTAAGTATGTCATTTCCATTGAAACTCAAACTACTTTCTTGTGACTGTTGCAATATTTTATCCTGATACACAATGATATTATAAAATTAAATGTCATATTGGTTAATATAAAAAAGTTATTAATGTAAATGAAATATTTGTTTCATAACTTATACTTACAATCTTTTCCTCTACTAGAATGACAACTTCATCATACGTGCCATCTTTTTTCACTATTGTTTTCTTTCATAATACACTTCTATCAATGACTCTAGTAAAGCAGGTTTCTACCAACTTTTACAATATTGCAATGTAATATAATGAGTCTCTAGGCAAATTCAACATAAAATAAAAAGTAAAGTAACAATATCTTTAACTTAACATCTCCTCCTCAAGACCAGCATATCCCTTCCTACTAAGATGATGATTATAAATATGCTTTTTCCTTCATTCCTTTTGATCTTCTTTAAACTCCTACAAATTTTAATTTATATTAAGTAAAGAAAAAACGAATATATGCCATGAAAATAATTAGAAATTTACCTGAAATCTTTGAGTCAATCTTTCTTTGACAAAAATTGTTCAATCTTCATCTTCAATAAAACTGTATTCAACTGGTGGTTTTTTAAGAAGCTCAAGTTGGGCTTTGAATGGAATAATATACTTTGCAGTCAACATATTCTTGAAAGATCTAAAGCACCTGCAAATTGTTTTCATATAGTTCCTTCTACTTTTACAAACCAATGTAAATGCAGCCTAAAAGTAACGAACATAGTTATTAGTTGTTAAAAAAATTTGAAAATAAAATTAGAAAAAGTAATAAATAGAAAAAAAAATACAAGTTTACCTCAATGGAGTCCCACAATTTATTCTTAAATTGCTTAGGTACATGGTGACAAGTGCTATATCTAATTGGGACCATGATACGTGCTAATATTCTTAAATAACTTGTGAGATGCACCGTAGCTTGTCCGACATAAATACCATCAACATTATACTTAACTGAAAGTTTTATTCATTTGCTCCTATTCTTGATAATCATAGTCTTTCTTATTATCCCTCTACATCTATTTCTTGTAGTTTCTTTATCTTGTTGTTCTATTTCCATACCTATCATAGAAATAATTATAATGTTTAAAAAAAGTACAAAAATATCCAAAAAAAATTTAAAGAATAAAAAATTAACAAATTAAAGACATTACCTAATCTGCTGCTTTACATAAAACATAATAATGTCAATTTTTAGAATATTCTCACCCTGCCATTAACTAAAATTGAAAGCATAACAATCATCTAATAACAAAGACGAATATATTATCTAGTAAGCATATATTTAAAATACAAAAAACTATAGAAGCATATCAATTCACAAAGCCATAACAAAGATAATAATTGGATACATTTATGATTTGTTCTCAACTCAAATTCCCACACAATCATCTCGAATACAAAATTAATCAGATTCGTCCAGTGCATCAAATAATTCAACTTGTGACAAAGAAGATATGACTGGATTGTATTCAATAGAAATGTCCATGGGATCATCATCGTTTGCTCTTTCTGTGAAGTCTTGTTGAGGAGTTGACAAAACAATTGACCATCTTGGATTAAGCTCATCTTGTACATAGAAGACTTTCTTAGCTTGGGAGGCTAATATGAACAAATTTGATTTATGAGCCAATCTGCTGAAGTCAACTAAGGTAAACCCAAGATCATCAGCTTTGATTCCATTCTTATTATCAAACCAATCACACTTGAAGACTGTAATTCTGAACATAGTATAATCAAGATCCCAAATATCAGTAATAACCCCATAGAAACAAAGTTCCCCGAAAATAGGGATTTTATCCTTAGCACTAGTAATTTGCATGGTCGTTGCTACAATACTAACTCCACTATTTTGGGTAGCTAGAAAATCATCACGCTCCTTAGTATTAAATTGACACCCAATAATGACATAACCATTATTATAATCACATAATGGCTTGGACCATCAGCTTTCCATTTAAGGGTTTCAGATACAGGTTCATTATTTCTCAATGCAACTTCAACCTATAGAAATAAGATATAGTTATCATTTATATGTTAGCCAATAATGAAAACGAAAAGGAAAATTCAAGAAACCATTGTAGTACCTTTTGTCGTAACCAAAAGGTTAAAGTACGAGCATGCTCATCCTGTAACAACTTTTGCCTTTTTGATTGATGTGGATGTTTCACTTTCAGCCATTGCATGTACTCTCTATGAGGTCATGTATGAAAGTTAAATAATTAGAGAAATATATTATATGTACAACAAATAAAGAAACAAAAAGTTAGTGGTGCTTACTCAATATAAGGTTGGACAATTGATGTATTTTCCAACACATAATGATGTGCTTGTAACCATGAATTGGAATCGTCCTTCATAGTAAGACCTACAAATATTGGTGCCCCGACTTTGTGGTCAATGTTTGAACTACTATGAATTCCAATTGTTTCCACATTTGATAAGTACTTTGTACAAAACTCGATTCCTTCTTCTGCAATATAGTATTCAGCAATACAACCTTCTGGTCTAGTACGATTTCGTACATAGCCTTTTAACACTTTCATAAACCTTTCAAATGGGTACATCCACCTAAAATAAATTGGTCCACAAAGTCTCACTTCTCTTACAAGATGCACAGTAAGATGCACCATAATATCAAAGAATGAAGGTGGGAAGTATTTTTCAAACAAGCATAATATCACCACTATCTCATTTTGTAACTCATCTAATAAAGGAACACCAATGACTTTAGTACAGAGAGCATTGAAAAATAAACTCAATCTACAAATGGTATTCCTTACATGCTCGGACAAGATAGAACGTAACAAAACCGGCAAAAATTATTGCATTAATGCATGATAGTCATGGGATTTTAAGCCATTAAGTTTCAAGTCTTCCATTGACACGAGGTTTTGAAGGTTCGAACAATATCCATATGGAACCTTCAATTGTGATATTGTTTGGCAAAACACCTTCTTTTCCATTGCAGAAAGTGTATAACATACAGGAGGGAGATATGTTCTTTTCGATTCAAACCTTGGTGCCAATTCACTCCTTAAGCCAATATCTACAAGATCCAAGCAAGAATTAAGCCCATCCGTTGTCTTACCTGTAATGTTGAGTAAGTTATCAATAATGCTTTCACAAACATTTTTCTCAATATACATTACATCCAAATTATGATAAACATGAAGATATTTCCAATACTCAAGATCAAAGAAAATTGACTTCTTTTTCCAACAATTTGTATTATTGATTTCAGATTTTCCCAAATTAACATTTTTTTCTCCCAATAATTGTAAATTCTATTGATTTTTTTAATATTTCCTCGCCAATCAATATTTGTGGAGGTGACCTGAACTCTTATTTCCATCAAATGCTTTCTTTTGTTTCCTCTATGCTATGGATGGTTTCTTGGAAGAAATCGTCTATGTCCAGTATAGGAGTTCTTTTTTCATGCTTTAACCTACAAGAAAATATTTCTTCTCCACATATTGGACAACCATAATATCTTTTAACTTTGCAACCTGACATGTTTCCATATGCAGGAAAATCATTGATTGTCCATAAAAAAATGGCTCTTAATGTAAAGATTTCTTGTTTATGTACATCGTAAACTTGAACTTCAACCTCCCACAATATTTTTAGATCTTCTATTAGCGGTACTAAATAGACATCAATGTCATTGTCAGGTTGTCGTGGACTAGAAATTAATAAAGATAACATCATAAATTTTCTTTTCATGCACAACCATAGAGGAAGGTTCTAAATTATCATGAGAATGGGCCAATTACTATGTTTGCTATTAAATGAACTGTGAGAATGTATGCCATCAGCAAAAATTGCAAGTCTCAAGTTTCTAGGTTCTAAGGAAAACTCAGGTCATCTGTGATCAACTTGCTTCCATGTTGGTGAATCTGATGGATGACGCATTTTCCCATCAAAATTTCTTTCTTCAACATGCCATATGAGCTCTTTTGTAATTTTTGATGATTGAAACATTCTTCCAAATCTTGGCATTGGAGGAAAATACCACATTACTTTTACAGGAACTCATTTTCTCCTCTTAGTTTTTGTGTTATCTGTCTTCCACCTCGAAGTTCCACAGGTAGGATATAAGGATGCATCTTTCAACTCCTTCCGATAAAGTACACAATCATTTGGGCATGCATGTATTTTCTCATATTCCATTCCCAACAAATTTAATGCCTTTTTTGCTTCATACATCGACAAAGGCAATTCATTGTTTAAATGCAACATTTCTCCAAGAATTTGTAAAAGCTCTGAAAAGCAATTATCAGACCCCCCAAAATTTGCTTTCAAGTTGTATAATTTGATCAAGGCAGACAATCTTGTAAAGTTTCTGCAACTAGGATATAACAGTTTTTTTAGATCTTGTAGTAATCTTGCAAACAATTCAGGATCATTTTGACAATCATCATGTCCAGCTTGAAACATTTCTATTGTACTACGTTGATTATCAAATTGAAGTCTATCATAATGTTCTGCTCTTATGGAAGGTGGGCAACTTGGAGCTGCCTCTCCATGCCAATACCATGTATGGTAACTTTGATCAATTCCAAAGAAAAATAAATGGTCTCGAATCTTTTGAAGAGTATTGAAAATCATATTACCACATTGTAAGCATGGACATTTAATGGAGGTTTTATATGCAAAATTTTGTATTACAAATGCAACAAAGCATTCAACTATATCTTTATATTCCTTCGATCTTTGATCCTTTGAGATCCATGAACGATCCATTTTTAAAGAACAAATTATTTTCAATAGTGATCACATTTCAAATGGAAGAACACATCAACATTCCAATGTTATTCGTTTAGCAACCTCTTTTTTATCTATTAAAAGAAAATTCAAAATCATTTTAATAAAATATTAAAATGCATGTCAGATATAAGATAGAAGGGATGAGAATTAATTTTTGTAATAATGTTGAATTTTTTTACATAGGCAACATTATTAGAATAATATTTAAACATGAATAATTATTTATCATAGTTAGTATGATTCTTAGAAAAAAAAATATTTAAACAAAAAAATATCATTTAATTATTCATTATATTAAAGTAAAATATGAGAAAAGTCAATTTATTAATAAAAAAATATTTTATTCTCCTCCGAATCCGATCCTAGAATCTCCCTTCAAGCATTCTTGTGCATTATAGGTTTTATTCCTTTTTTTGTTATTATTTTAACAAAAAATTTTTTTAATCATTTTTGAGGTAACATCTGATTCTCTAATTTATAAGAATAAAGAACATTACATTGGGGAAAAAAAAAGATGATTTTTATATTATATTTACTAGACCTCCAAGTTTTATTTTGCTTATTTGTGTAGCTTATTTTAACAAATACTTTACTTAATTTCTCATTTTCAATTATCAATATTCCCATATATAAAAGGTATATAACGTATATGTTCTCTTTTTGATAGTAATATCCTTATTTGTGTATATTATTTTTATATATACTTTGTTTAATTTCTCATTTCCTATAATCAATATTCCTAGTATATAAGGTACATCTTTTTGTTTTGATAATAATATCCCTCTTTTCTTTCTTTTCTTTTTTTGAGGAAGATGATAATATTCTATTCATACTTCTCAATGTATAGAAATCATTTAAAAAATAGAGTAAAAGTATTTTATAAGGTGAGTATTAATTTACCTATCATCTATTTCAATACAAGATACTAATATATTTTGACTTTGCTGTAATATCTAACATAAATTAAACAAATACGTGACCTAGACAAATTTATAGATATGACATTACATGTCTCTAGGTCCTTAGGCTAATTGATTTTGAAATGACATGACTATAGAGCACACATTTTTAGGAATTATAGCCTCATTTTTTTCCATACTTTCACAGTCTGAAAAATAGAGGAGAGAACAAATAGAACAACATGTATAAAAATGACACGAGATCAAAAATAAAAAAGAATGGATAATCACCTGCTCAAAGCCAACAAAGAGAATTTCCCACTCTATATCCCTTGTAATTAGCAAATTGGACCTTGCAAGAAGAATTGGAGACTGAGCCTGAAAATGGGATATAAAAAATAATTTATTATCACTCTTTGAAAGAATAGTAGCATGAAAATAGGAAGCAGATAACTCAACTACGGCAAAATCACCGACAAACCTAGCACCGACATCACAAAATCTATATTGATTGAAGGAAACATAACTAATTAAACTTCACAAAATAGCAACACAACACAGGATGCCGAAGATATGTTGCATAAGCCATGTACAACTCCACTTTCCACATTTCGTAAAATAAGCCATGTAGAAACTGATGACAAGAGTAATTGACCACAATTTCTCTCTTTTGATCCCAATTTAAACTCCTTTTCAGCTTTTTATTTTGTCCTACCAAGCTACAAAATATTTCCATATAACAAGGGTAGTCATTAAGCATAATGCATTTTGGTAACATATCTACTAATTTAACAATAAAGGGTGGCGAGGACCTATCGTGCAACACATAAGAATCTATTCACTGAGATCATGTGCAAGAATATAACAACCCTGAGGACGAAGGATAAAAATAAGCAAAAAGAATTCCATCAATGAAGAAATGGAAAACGAAGCCATAGAGAAGCATGCCGAGACTCTTCCACTCAACTCTTCCAGTTTGTTTCTAGCGCCAATTTAAAACCTATTACATATTTTAAAAATAAAAAATACAAACTAATTTGTTCCAATTCAATACATTCATAATTAATATTTTCATATCCATGACACTTATAATAGTGACAAGGTTTACAATTTTCAGCCCCTTTTTAGTATTAACAATCTATTAGTCTTAACAATCTATTAGTCTTAACAATGACACATCTAGTAAGTGCCATAAAAACATAAAACATGTTCCAAATAATGATGTGTTTAGAAAAATTAAATGACATGTCTAATTAATATATGTTATTATACAAACTTATATTAATTTTTATCTTTTCCACTGCAAATTTACAATCCAGTGTGCCTAAGATTCTACTGTAGGTTTTTTGTTTATTTATGGAAAGACTTCATGTTCCCAAACTTGAAGAAGCTGCAGAAAGTTTCACACAAGCAGCATATTATAAGCTGGCAGCAGATGCTTACGTTAAAGTCAACTTCTTCAGCAAATGTATTGAGTGATGTCAAAAGGGGGAGCTGTTCGACGAGGGACTCTGTTACATTTCCAACTGGAAATAACATGCCATGCAATATAATTACATGAAAAGAGACGAGGACATAATATAAGATGCAAAACAGAAGATTTTGGAGGATGCAACGAAGAAATGCAAAAAGATCGGAAGACAAGTTCACAATGGTGAAATAAGTTAACCTCTTCAATTCAAGTGATTCAATGCACAGTTTTTTGAAAAAATTAAAGTGAATGAAAGAGCTGATACAATTAGAAACTTAATGGGGAAACTTCCTGGATGCTGCAAATATCGCCAAGGATATCGGTGCACGCTGCTTGAAGCCGAGCTGTTGGTAAAGTCCGAACAATTTGAAGAAGATGCACTAGTCTTTCTAGGGAGTCTTAATTTTATTAAATGAAGACTCGCTAGAAATGTAATGTTATATTAATCACATCAATTTATTAAATGACCTAAAATTTTCAATTTATTATTATTTCTCTTAGGGATAAATTAAATATTAACAGTTTAATTTTAAATTTAAATATTAATACTTATTTTATAAATTAAAAATTCAAATTTGAATGTAAAAATATTTAATTTTTTTTAATTTGATCATAAATCACTTTTTATTTTTAATAAATAATTATCGACTAAAAAGTGATAATTTTTTTTTATTAATCAAGAGTAAAATTTAAAATATTATTACTTATTTTACAGATAAAAAATACCAAAGAAATTAGTTCCAAATCAATATATCAAAATTAATATTTTCACATCAATGACACTAATAAAAGTGACAAGATTTTTAATTTTTAGCCCCTTATTCCTTGGCAATTTTTAAGGAATAAAGAAATTTTCTAACCTATTAGTCTTAATAATGACACATCTAATAAGTGTCATTAAATGTCTAATTATAATAGAATAATGACATTTTCTGAAAGCTTCAAGGAATAAAACGTCATTAATTTGAAGTTTTGTTGTAGTGTGTTGTCATGTCAATTTTATTGTTGTGTTATGATTTTTGTGTTCAAAATATTTTGTGCAAATTATTACATCACTTATGTTGATGCTTCTATCATGTGTGTGTTGCATTGTTGGTGCTTATTTATTGTGCATAGTATGCATTTTACTATGTTGATTACTATTGTTGACACTTTTATCACATTGTTGCATTGTACTTTGTGATTGTTGATGTTGTTTACTATCATGTTCTTGTTTCAAGTTGTATTTATCTTAATTCACATTGCTAAGGTTATCACAATTAGTTCCTGCAACTACTCATATAATTTTGTTGTGGTGTTGATTGTTATGTTCAATATCTTTTTGTGCCAATTATTTTCATCGCTTGTTCATGTCTCTATCATGTGTGTGTTGTATTGTTGCTTCTTATTTATTGGGAATAGTTTGATTGTTACTATGTTGATTATTATTGTTGACAATTGTATCTTGTTGTTGCATTTTACTTTGTGATTGTTGATTTTGTTTTCTATCATGTTCTTGTTTCAAGTTATTATGTTGGATCTTGATTCATGTTGCTATGTAATCATAATCAGTTCCTTTGACTACTCATATAATTGTGAAACAAATAATCATGGAAGTTAGGTTGTATGTTTATACTTTCATTGAAAATATTTTTCTTTTTGGAACTTTTGTAATCTTAGTGTATAATATTTAACCTTTTGTGATTATCTTTAACTTTGCAAATTGTGTGAGCATGTAAGAAAAGTTTGTTTTGCATGTTGAAGTTGCTTTGCATTTTTCCTAGACTTAATATTTTAGTTTAATTGCTAAATCTATTTTGAATTATGTGGTTAATGTTTACTAAATTTTCTATGAAAGTATAATTGTTCAATTAAAATCACATTCCCAACAAAATTATATGAGAGTGATATATACCAATTAAATGATAGTGAATGGTTGATACTATTTATTTAATTTTTTTTTATTTTTCTAGATATTTGGTTAAATTCTTCATTCTCAATGATGATAAATACATGATGATTAAATTAATATCAACCAATTACACTATCTAAAAAAGGAGGATGCATGATTAGGTTGTGGCTTAGACATGATTAAGTTGAATTTATTTTTATGCGAGTGTGATAAAAATAATCATAGAAAAATAGGTTGTTTGTTTATACTTTCACTGAATATATTAAATTATTTGGAATTTGTTTAATCTTAGTGTATATTATTTAATTTTTTAAAAAATATATTTAACTATGCAAATTGTGTCAGCATATAAGAAAATTTTGTTTTGCATGTTTAAGTTGATTTGCATTTTTTCTAGATATAAAAAATTTATTTTCTAGGCATATAAGAAAATTTATTTTGAATTATGTGGATTACTGTTACTATGTTGTCAATTAAATTTTTAATGTAAGTATATTTGTTCAATTAAAATCATGTTCCCAACAAAATGATATGAGAGTGATATATACCAAAAAAATGAAGTCAAAGGGTCAATATCATTTATCTAAGATTTTTTTTCTTTTTCTAAATATTTGGCTGAGTTTAATTTCTCATTCTCATGGAGGATCAATACATGATTAAATTAATATTGACCAATTACATTATCTAGATTTTTGTTGTTAAATATTTGTATAACATTGTTATCAGTATGTCAAAACTAAAAAAACTGAGTGACCTAGACTAGAAAACCTTACATGTCAAAATCCATGCAATTATTAAGTCGTGGTTTGATATTTACATCTTTCACCATATTTACGAGAAAAAAAGAGTAGATAAATTGTGGAAAAAACTAGGAATGATGTATGAGATGAAAAAATTTAGGAATAAATTATTAATTATTATGCATATAGTGAATCTGAAATTTAAGGATAGGAGTAAGATGGTGACATATATAAATATCTTCCAATGAATAGTAAATTAGCTATTATTTTTCAAAGATGTTTTTAGAAGATGAGTTATTTACTCATACTATCCAACTCACTTCCTGAAAGTTGTGATAACTTAGTTGTATCCTTGAGCACTTTGGTCCCTAATATTGCCATAACCATTTACTTGGTTAAGGTAAACTTTTTGAGTGTGTGAGGGTGGAGAAAGAAAAAAGGAGAAATCTTTCTAGAACTGTTATTTCAAGGAAACACGGAAGAAGCATTACTTAGACACCCATTAAGTGCTGGAAAAATTCTTCCTTCCATGGTTAGGTCGAGAAATATAAAAGAAATAAAGTATTATCATTGTAATAAGCTAGAATACATTAAGAAAGATTATTATGTATGGAAGCAACTTCAATAAGTGCATAGGAAAGGTGGTAGATCAGAGAGATGAGAAAATATTTTTTTCATGTAAGGTGATTTTAAGTTGGTTAGTGATGCTAGTTCTACAAACATGGTGGGCCAGGAGGATGATTAGCTGATTAATTCAACCACATTATTTTATATTACTTCTCATATTAATTATTTTTCTATCTACAAACCTAGAGATTATGGTAAAGTTAATATGAGGAACAATGTCACTACTTCAATTATGGGCATCAGGGAGATATATTTGCATACAGTAACTAGACATCTTCTAGTGCTGAAAATGTATATTATGTTTTATACATTCATATGAACTCGATCTCCATAGATATATTTTACCAATTATGAGTGGAAGCTAATCAAGAGTTTCTTAGTCATTGTGAGCAATACAATATATGTCACTCAAGCACTTGTATCTAAAGAATAGATAAATATTATTTAACAAGTGAACAATAATTATATACCATTTACCACCAGGTGAACGAAACCATATTTGTGAATAGTACCCTATATAGGGATAAACACACAAATTATGTGGTTCACCCAAAAATAGGTTATATTAATGAAGTTGTTATAAATCTTTCGAAAAGGAGAAAGATTACAAGTATTTACAAAAATTTTTCAAATGAAGAATACATGATTTAGAGAATGAAGAAGTTATGATTTATAAATGAAGGGGGATGGTCTTATTATTATAGCCAAAGGCCCTCCTCATTTCTCAACCTAACAAGAAATAAAATATTTTTTTACATCTACCCAATTCTTACATATTTTATGTTCTTAAACAACTCATTAAGAGTCGTGACTTTTGACTCTAGCTAATCTCCTTTTTGTTGAGTTATTTTTAACTATCTTCATAACTTGATCTATGTAGCATATCCTTGTGGCCTTGTTACTCTTGTAAGCCAAGAAAAGTTAAACATTACTTTAGTTGGTCAAAAGTCACCATCTTTGTTAGCATATCAGTTGGGGACCTGTTTCCTTGAATTTTTTTTTCAACTCTTAAGACATCTTCCAATAAAGTCCTAATGAAATGATAATGTAGTCTAATATGCTTAGTTCTATAATGAAATGATGAAATTCTTTACCAATTGTATCACATTACGACAATCAAAGTGCAAAATATTATATTTTTTTTTGAATCCCAATTTAGTTAACAAACCATGTAGCTATATCATCTCTTTACTAGCTTTAGTTATTACTACATACTCAACCTCTATAGTAGATAAAGTGATAATCTTATTTAACTCTAACATCCAACTATAATATATGTGTCTCCAATAGTTAATATATAATTGGCAGGGCTTTTCTAGGATTATTTTCATCTCTAAAGTATGCATCTATGCAGCCTTGTACTTTTAACTCACTCTTATTAGAGTACAAATATATATCTAAGGTATCGCATAGATACCTTAAAATCTATTTTGTCGCTTTGCAATGAACCTTCCATGAATTTAACATAAATATGCTAAAAATATCATTGCATATAAAGCTATCAAATTTTTTGTACAACTATCTTGGGGCTTATTTTATAGGTCATGAAAATTCTTCTTAATTTTGCACACCATGTTAAGAAAGCTTAATTCTTTTTTTTTTTTGAGAAACCTTCTAGTTGGAGATTGTATATCTTTTCATACAGGCCTTCATAAAAAAATTTAATCTTTACATCTAACTATTAAAGAAAAAAGTTTTTCAATAACAATGATATTGAATACCATTTTGATCCTATTGAGCTTCCCAATTTGAGAAAAAAAATGTTAGTGTAGTACATTCCTAGTACACCCAATTTTTATGAAGTATGTCTTTTTTCATAGGTAACTCAACTAGTTCCCAAGTTTGATTGAAGAATAAAGATATCATATTGTCTTTCATGGTAAGCTCCCACTTGTGAGTATCTCTAATCTAACTAGCTTAGGCAAGGGATTCAAGCTCTCTTTCATTAGTCAATAATAAATAGTTCATGTACCTTATGTTAGGTACATGATTACAAGAAGACCTCAGTGAGGGGGTTGGATTAGAAGCCTATTGTGTGTCAAAATGCCCACTTTATTAGCTCTTTCATTAAACTATTTGAAACATCATTTATATATACAAAAACTAGCCAACTCTACTCTGAGTTGCTCGAGTTTATTCTATGATTATCTTTATATCACTATTTCAATGAAAATCACATCTATATTATGAACTATTTTTTATTCTTATCATCTCAAATGTGACATCCAGACTCATAATCATCATATTTGATAAAGATGCATATCTTTGACTTAGAATCAAGCTTATTCCTTCCTTAATATAACTAATATGTGATTATGTTACACAATTGAAAATTTTTATATGTGATAATCTTATTTCTTTTATGTTTATACCTTTTGTGGTATTCAATGATCCATTGTAATTGATGGCCATCAATTTTTCAAGTAAATTATTATGTTGACTGCTTATGCCCAAAATTTCTTTGGTAGACCTAAATGTACATGAATGCTTCATATGATTTATCAATGTGTGGTTCATATGCTTAGCTAACCCATAGTGTTGAGGTGTATTTAGCATGGTTCTCACCATTTTGATCTCATACTTATAGCAAAACTTTTTAAATCTGGTTTTGTTATATTCACCACCATCTTTTATTTTGAGTTTTAATCTTCAAACCCATCTCATTTTGACCATATCTTTCCATTTTCTTAAAGCATAAAACACTTCACACTTATACACTTCAAAATGTAAATGCATACTTTTAAATTGTAATCATTGATGAAAGTCATGATGTAGTGTTTGTCGTTAATGGATGAAATAGTTGTTGGCCCCAAACATCAGTTTGAATGAGATCTAATCTTTCCTTCTTTGGGGTTCTGCTACTTGTCAAAATATTGACCCATTTTGCCTTCGAATTATGTTATCTTCACACATATCTAATTCAAATGAATATAGACATATAAGTTTTAGCTTCAACTATAATTGAAGAGCATAAACTTGTTGTCAAGTAAAAAATAACACTATTTTTTCAGCAATTTACCTTTATTGTGCCTTTTGAAATCTTATAATTTTCATTATGAAAGATTGTAGTGTAGACTTCATTTGTCATCTTTCCTATTGAGATTATATTTTTTTCATCTCAAACATATGCATGATATATTTTAACTCCCAAAATGTCTAGTTTAACTTAATATTCATGTACATTTATGTTGGGATTGTGTTATCTTGCTAAATTTATTAGTTAGGCATTATCCTAAAAGCTCATTTACGAGAGTATCTTATCAACAAAGATTAACAAGTATATGGGTAATACAAGTAGTAAAAAGAACTTTTGGTATCACTCTTAGATCATAGGGTTTATCCACTTAATTCATGCGATGTATGTTCGAATAATTTAAATTATATTGGGTTTTGATATAGAATGAATTGGGATGTTGTGGAATGTATATTCTCTTTAATAACTTGTAAGGTAGTTGTCAACATAAAGCTCATCCCAATGATGACCCTCACATAGTTTTTCACTTGGTACATTACCATGAAAATAATAAATCATATCTACTTAAAAGTCATTCACAAGTTCATATATTTATGTAACAAGTTAACTACTATTAATGATTACTTCATATATACATTTTTATTTTTTGGTCTCAAGTATCATAATGACTAAGAATTGATATGGTTTATAAGTAGTTGTACTTTCAGATTTATAAGCATCATACTCACATAAATAATATATGCTTCACTCAAATTTTATCTATGCTAACCATACGAGCGAAAGTAACTCAAAGGGTTGTCACTACCTTATAAGTCATAATAGATTTGCACGTCCCATTCATTACATGTGACCTTCTAGCTTAGTTATGATGTGACTCTCACACTAAAAGCAAAACCCTTATAAAAATATTATATAAAATATCAACTCAATTAAGAGCTAGTTTTTCTAAGATATGTGCAATGGATTGACATATAAAATTATTCTTGCTTTCAGCTTAATGAGAATCATACTTTCAATTATTAACATACCTAAATTTTGAGTTTTAACATATATATTTGTCTCTTGCATCATAGTTACACAGACTATCCTTTCTTTCATACCATTTATGTGAGTGTCATAGTTTACCTATCATCAACCACCATGACAATACATACAGAATTACTAATAGTCCAATCCCTAATTTAATATCTATTTAATCACCACAATCATATATTTTCATTCCAAATATAAATCAAATATATTTATTAATCGCAAAAACTATTTATAGATCATATAAAGTAAAATTACACAAACCATTAACCTTAGTTTAGCCTTATATCACAGAAAATTTCATGAGGTACAAGAGAAGAAGTCTCATCAATATCGAGTTCCCAATGATAGCTCTCATGAGAATCTAGGTCATAATCCTAATCACATTCTATTTTGGTTGATTTTTTTATATCCATCCTAGAGAGGGGGGCTTGAGAGTTACACCTCTAAACTCTAGGCTTTAGCTCATATCTTACATGTCTTGATTATTTTTAGATCACCTATGGAGTATCAAAATTGCCTCAAGTTTGTTTAATATGTTTTGCCTTTGTCATGGCTCATGGAGAAAAAGATTATCCTTGTAATTTTTTTCTTTCTTCTTTTATACACTAATATTTGTTCCATTTCTCTAAGTAGAAAGTTATGGCTTACGAACAAAATTGTACATTAATTAGTGTTTGGCCTTTATCTCTTGAACTAGATGTTGCAACTAGAGAATGTGGATGTAAATTTGGAATGCATCCAAATCTATCTGTAACACAAAATTATGGTATAAGGAAGTGTCTACAACTTGGGTCTTTTCTTTTTGTAACACAAAATCATAACATTGAGAATGGTCACATCTTTGGTGTCATTGTCTCTTATTCATCATCTAGCTACGACACTAATAATAATCATGGTACTAGTAAATGCTATTCTTGTATATAAAATAGTCACAATGGAAGCAGCACCGTGAATGGTTGTGGCATTGTAAATTACTCCATACATCAAAGCAACAACTTTGCCTTCCCTTGAAAGAAGGAGTCACGACCTTGGGAAGTAGTCATGCACAAGTAAATGCTTTCTTTAATATTATCTATCCAAAAGTTATGGTGTTGAATAATTTTATTGGCTTTTGCATGAGTAGTTTTGGATTCATAACTTTCTATAGCTCAAAATTCATAGTTTTGTGAAAAGGTTGACTCTAACTTGAGAATACAAAGTATTGATAAATATAAATTTATAACACTAGAAAGTGATCGTGTCTTTTAGCATCAATAAATTACTTGGTTATTGTGATGTGAAATTATTGTCATAATCATTTTAATTATTATGAGATAAGTATGGTTGCGACTCCATGGTAATATCAGAGCTAAAATGAATGTGTTGTATAGTTAAAATATTATACTAATAAGATTATAGAGTCATAATATATATAGATTTCTATGATTATATAAGTAGAGTTTCAGATAAGAATAGATATTAAAACTACTCGATGACTCATACATTACCAATTTGAAAATACATTTAAAATTAAATCAATTTCATGACTATTCATCAAAATCTACCCAAAACTTCAAAATGATAAAATCGATCTAATTATGGTCATTTTCATGTTTACATATCATCTATTAGCACCAAAGATATACAAAAATAGTTTGTAGTTTATATTCCAAACAAATTCACACACGAAAACTATTATTCATCAATGAGTAATAACTTACCCCTCAATAAAAATAATCTATTTTATCTCGAGAAAATATATTTTTTTATTATTAGGTTTAAGTATAATAGTATCTCAATTGAGCGGAGCAACTTCTAGTTGATATATTAACAATCATAATGTGATTTCAGTTCTACAACTATATTTATGAAAGTTAGGTTTGTAAAATCATGCAAGTGATGGATATAATGTATTTATTACATCACAAATGAAAATAAAATTAGGTTACTCACAAGCAATGCTATGATTAAAATATGTGGCTAGATCATCAAAATACTTACATGATCCAATAGAGATTATGTCAGTAGTTTGACCAATCATTTGTGGAATAATTACAACTCATGTTGAAAAGATAAACTTGAGTCTCAAAGAGATACATAGACTCTAGGATAGAGATTTTAACTATGTCAAGAGTCCTAAGCACGACCAATGGAATGACATGGTTCAACCATCCTAGGCTTAGCATGATATGATCCAGAACTATGCCTTGTCTTGGATCATGCTAGCTCAAGGCATGGCTCATGTCGTGCTAGGCTTGAGCAAGCCATGCTACATGTTGGGCTAAGCATGACTCATGTGTCTGGCACGATGGCATGATCCACAAGCCTAGTGATCCAGGATGGTGCATGGGAAAGTGTTGGGTCATAGGTCATGCCTCGTTCGGTGACAACTCAATGTAGTAGTTTTTAAAAATTGGCCATGTAAGTCAAAATTCGTTTCCATTCCAACTCGTTATTGTTTGGCTGCTTGTATGGATCTTAAGGTTAATGTGGAAGTGTAGAAAATAGTTTGACATACATATCAATATCCATGAACCAAATACACTAAATTGATATGTATATTTATGAAAAATTAACTAACTAAGTATATATTATGATACTAGTTATGATAGTTATAGCAAGACTCTGACTATGGATATGGATATCATAATTTGAGAGGATGACTTCTCCATTCAATGAGCCAAGGGAAAGATATTATATTTTCTCGAATATGAGCATGCTATCTCAATACTTAGATGCTAATTACTATTTTATCCAATCACATGATGATAATGAGAATTTAGATATTTTGTTATAAAGAAACTCATATGAATCCACCTATCATTGTGCTATCTAAGACAACACATGATGTTTTGATCCATTTAGTGTGTAGCATAGGATCAGAGTCTACTTTTTCTATGGTAGCCAATATAATTTCAAATAGAAAATCAAGTTTGTGACCAAATATTATAAAGGTACTTACATGTATAATGAACTGAGAATATTTGAGGTTGGGTATTCAAGATAAGACATAACAGATGATAGAAGATGATGATTCATAGGACATGGAGATCAAAAATATTGAGGATACTAGTGACATCTTTAGATGCATTCATGATGAAGATCTATATCTATATCTATACATTTATTCAAATGTTGTTAATTGATTCTTGATTCATGTCATAGTAATATTATGCTAGTGTTTGTTTATTTTTGCCAAATTTTATTATAATTTATGTACTATTAATGTATTGGATATTTTGATTGCATCTATTATCATTTTTATTTTTGTTATTTTTTATGTCATTATGATATACGTATTAATTATATTATGGAAATTAAATAAATTTTTTAATCTTTTATTTGAACCAAGCCAAATATTATGCCGTCATGATCATGCCATCATGATTTAAAATTAAAAATTATATTTAAATTTTAAAAGTAAGGCCCAAAAGAACAAAAAATAGCAAAAAAAAATGACTTGGTTCATGTTGGTAAGAACTAGCCTGAATTGGCATAGCCGGCACTAGGCCCGACATGGCCAGGCATGGCCATGTCGGGCCTAGTGCCTATGATGAAATTTATTTAGTATTGGGAGCATGTTGTGCTCCATTGTTAGTTGAAAGATAGATTGATGAGGAATTGTTCTATTTCTTTTCTAGCATATAAGGTAGTTATTATCCTTTGACTATCTCTATTAAGGGTGGTCATCTCATAGTTGTGTCTATGATATTTAACCACTAAAACAACACTTATTACCATCACCATTCATCCACAATACTCCTTTTAGGCATTATATTAAATTCTATTGATGACTATTTCAAATATGAATTTCTATTCTCTGACCTCTAACATCATAAAAGACATAAAATGATGTGTTATATATTTACTTTTGGCTTCATAAGCATCATTCTTACATCAATTAATATACAATTTTCTATGAGTCTAACCTATCAAAATTATACAATAGAAAATAATTCGTAGTATTATCACCACCTTAAGAAATACCTCTACTTACATGCATCTCATAACTCACTTATCATCATCCATTATAGGTAACATGTTACTCGCATACTATGGTGAAGACCCTAGGATATACATTCTACCTAATCTCATATCATTTGAAGGACATTTATTCCAGAATATGCATAATAAAATGGTCATTAATTCATTTGTGCTTTTAGTTTCATGAGTATCATACTCACAACAATTAAAATTACATAAATTTAGGGTTTCCATGCATATGTTTATTTCAAAAGATATGATTAGAAGAGTTGTCACATCTTTCATATCAAATCACTTGAGTATGTACCAAGACTTACCTATCACTATTTTTCATGACCATGTATAAATATATATTAGAATGAAATTTTAATTCTTTATTCTAAATAAGATTTACATCCATTAATATTCAAAATGTAATATTATCATAAATCAATATTATACAAACTCATATATAAGCTAATTTTAGATCCCTATTTAGCTTTACATTGAGGAAGAATACTCCCAAAATGTGTGGTGTTTCATCTTATCAAATTGAGGGTTCCCAATGATAATTGGCATGATAATCTAGGTCTCAATTTTGGTTTCCAATTAATTATTACTTGTGTTCGGCTTGAATTTGTGCATAATTAGGGTTGCAAATGACACCACCTAGAATTACATGGTTTTGACCTAAAAATCTAAATTCCCACTTATCTTTTCTTTGAAAATCTTTAAGTCTCTATATTATATCATTAGGTTTCCATTGAGTTATTTTGAGTCTCTTCAAGCTAGAAGTCATGAATTTAGGCTGATGCATTGAATCTATTTTAATCTTCTCTGGAGTGTAAAAGTCATGATGATCTAAAACTCAAAATTACAATGGCAAGAATGCTATGAATGAAGAATTTTTTCTCTAGTACACAAAGTTGCAGCAGCTACAATATCACAACTAAAGTAATTACTCTTAAGAATAAATAGTTTCAGCAACAAGAATGCAACAACTCAAAAAAAAAATTTCTAGAAATAATAGTAATGCCTTCAAAGAATGTCATGACTAAAAAATTGCTTAGTGTTGTATGATTTTTAGTTATGTAGCAAATTTTTTATGAGACTATAAAATACTTTAACTTCTTGTATCAATATGGTACTTAGTTGTCATGATGTGAAAGTAAAGTCATGGTCAGATATGTATTTCAAAACTAATGCTACCAATACTCCAAGATAATATTATAGTCATGAAGAATATATTACATACTAAAAGATTGTGACAATTGGATAGTAGAATCTTGGTATGAATAGATTACTAGGACTTGTTTATTGAGCCTCAACCAAGAAAGGCTATCATGACTTTTCAACCGGTATGTGCTAGTGTAACCAAGTCAGACATTGGAAATGCCATGTCTTTTCTTTATTATTTTGCCCTCCAATTTAACTTTCCACCAAGTCTGCTAAAAATACTTAATTTATTTCTGATTTCATTGCTATTCATCTAATTTCTTATAAAACTTTATTTAGTGAAATTCTTTCCCCCCAAAGCACATATTCAATATAAAACATCATAAAAACAATGCAAAATAACCTACACAAAACTAGTATCCCAAGTGTCGAACACTCAATACATCTTTATGAAATAGAAAATGGTTGTCATATCATCCACTAAAGTTGAATATTGGTTAGTGGCTAATATGGTAGTTGGACTCAATTGGCTCTACTAACTCCTTACGAATCTTGGCATCCACCTCTTTTATTATACTATTGTTAAGACATTGTTCTTCCATGTTTGTGATTCAGAAGAAGAGAACAACAAAGAAATGACAACAAATAATATATATGCAATCCACACTCGCAATTCAACCACGGTAGAATCAAAAATGAAAAACAAAACCACAATAGAAATGCATGAAATAACGTGGTTCACTAGTCATTCAACACGACTAGCTATATCCACCAGCAAATGCTTATGCATTACAGATTATAACCAAAAATGTCTAGAATTTTCTTATAGTTTATGCAGCAGAAATAGTTACGATAAAATCACGTAGAATAGGAGGAATAGATAAATAATACCACACCATGAAAAATAGCAGCCCGAAAAACATAAATAAATACAATTTATATTAATACAATTTGCAGTTTAATTAACCAGAGTGGGACCTCCGTTATTGTGCTATTGGTGCATTCCTGGCCTTATAATATTTTATATATTATAAAAATTTGGTTATACAAAACAGATAATCAAAAAAAATTATATATAGCAACTATTATATATTATAATAATGTAGGTGCCACTCAACTCTTGTTCAATACCATGTTTCACACAAGAGTGAAACATGTCACAATTAATTTTCACTTCATTTAGGATCAAGATCAAAATTGTGTCCTTTGTGTTTCTCATGTATCTTCTAGAGACTAACTTATTGATGCACTCACTAATCCTCTTCCATATGCCCATTTTCTTGATCTCAAATACAAGATTGGAGATCTCTCTCATGCTCCATCTCAAGAGAGCATGTTAGTATTAGAGTCTTATCATAATTATGACATGTTCAAGTATCATAAATTTGATATTTCTTTGTTTTAGCAATTAGTTCTTCTACTTTGAATTCATTCAGAATTGTTAATCAGTTGTTCAATAAAATTTGAAAGTAGTTTCAACTGCTATATATCTATTTTGAATTCATTCAAAATAGCTACTCAATTATTCTTTAGATTTAGGAAATGATTTTCAATCTGATTTATATTTTATAATTTAAACAAATTGTTTATTATCATGGATGTATATATATAGGCACTGCCAAATGTATATGAAAACAAATTGATTTTATTTAGTTTATGAAATTATTTCATTCATATTTAAGAAAAACAAGAATGTATAATCTTTTTATTTAGATTTTTTAAAATGTATAAAACTTGATTATGCAAAAAATTAAATTTGGCAAAATTAATTAGGGTCGATATGCTGACATGTTAACAAGAGGATACATAATAGAAAATAATGTATCACAATAAAATAGATTCTTTGTTATAATATTCAAAATTAAACAACTCTACAAAGTCAATATGCTTTATGATCCTATCATTCAAATTTAAATACATGTATATAATTAGTATTTTGGCTTGTACACCTATTTTTAATGACTTCTTATGTTCCTTAGAAAACCAAAATTAGATAGACATTTTGAAATCAAACGAAATTAATATAAATGTTCATGTAAAATATTTTTTGAGTTTATATGTACATATGATTTATGATGACTTGAGGATAAAAAACTTGAATAATGACTAAATTTTGTATGTGTGACTAGTATGGATTAAACATAGTTTACAAAGCATAGAGTATACATTTGGGTTTAGGGTCTTGGTTGATACTTTATGATTATGTTCAATGTATATGTGAGTCAAGAAGAGAAGCATTGATTGATTCATTATTGCATTGAGTTCGGATAATGAATCCAAACATTGATATATTGATTATGGCATTAGATATCAATTGATAAATTGTGTGTGCCATATATGGCCATAATTAAATACTTTACTGGTATATATATACATGTCACTATTCATAAAATTAAATATATTATCTCTCGATTATTCATTTATCCACCACTTATTTAACATTATACTAAAGAGATTGGCACATGATTAGATAACATTTTCAAAGCTCCATCAATCTAATAAACACCATGGAAAAGGAAATCAAACATTATTACACATATTCAAGTCAAGGAATACCAACAACATCAATTATGGTTGGATCCTTCAACTTCAAGCTCTATCCATAAATTTGATCATCATGATCACATGTTTTTTCCAAAAAAAAAATATTAAAGGTGGCAACTAAATGTGAGGATGTAAAATTTAATATTCGTGCCTTCACAATCAAGAACAAAAGTATCTTCCTTTCAATAGGTTTGTTAACTCAATCTTTAGATATAAAACAACCATAAAAATATGTATTATGAAATCAATGCAACAACTTGATGGCGTACTAACTCATTGAAATCTGATATAATATGGCACATAGAAAAATGGGTCATCAATGTTATTCAAAAAATTTTGGCTTCTATCTCAAAAGGCACCATTACAATTTCAATGTATTTGACCAAACTCCAAAACCTTGCAAAAAAATTAGAAATGTATAAACTCTTCCCACCTATAACTAGATAAAATCAAATCATTAACATAGAAAAGAACATTAGAAGATACAATTTATTATAAGCGTCAATGATTCATGCAATGCTCTTTGTAGTAAGATTCTTATGATGCCATCGTTACTTAATTTTTATTAAGCCTTCTCTCTTATTATTTTAAATGAAAAATAATGACAACTGACTAATAATTATTTTCATCATTTTGGTACTCTAAAATTTATTAGTCTCTAAAATTGTGAGCACTAAATTAGAAAAAATGATATCATAGAAGTTTATTAGTCTCTAAAATTTCATTATACATATGTAATAGAAAAGTTTATATCAAAGAATGGTATGAATTCAAAAATATCAAAGTAGGTCCAAATATCACAAGAACTCAAGGTGCTAGTAGTGGCATAACTTTTAAGAAAATGAATGTAATTCCTATTTTTCTGCTAATTGAATATATTCTTGTTAATGTGCACTTCAAGCTATTTTTCAAAACAGCAACACTTTGATTTTGATTCTTCAACTCTACATGAGATTCTTTCAAACCCACTTCGTTTAAAGCTAAATATAAACTAAAATTCTTTTTAATGTTATGGATATTTATTTACTTTTATTTGTAATAAAATTTCATTATTTTGATTCAATGAGTATGTGCATGAGTTATTTTGTATTTTATAGTTATGTATGTATTGGAAAGTAATTTCCCATCAATACACTTTGATGTGTAGAGTTTAGCTTATATATAGAAGGACAGATTATTAGTTATTGTTGAATATGAGCCATTAGTTCCCAGTCTAAATACAGTTGCACAAATTATTAGTAAGAGTAAAGTGCTAGATTTTAGTAGGTTTGTCTTGACTATGAGTGATATTTTAGTTCCAAATTCTTGTACTAGTTTACTTGGGTGTATTCTATGGGATTAACTTGAGATGATTATTTTATACTAATACATAATCAGTACCTCATGATTATTATAAATAATTTTATTTTTATTCTCAAGATAATTAATAGACATATACATCTGTTATTGATTGTTTTGATTCATATAGAGTGAGATTTATATACAGATATATAACCTCAATGAGTTAGATAATTGTATTAATTATATAGTGAGTATTAATTATTAATAGAATCCATGTCCTATAAATTGGATTGATAATACCTTTTCGGTGATACTTATAAGTTTTGATTATGTCAAATGGCACTTGTGAATATTAATCCTACATATCAAATGATTTAAATAGAAGATTTTCAAAAAATTATCAATGATTAAATATTAGCATGGGGAGATACAAATATTTTTAATAAGTAAGGGATGACAATTATAAATCTTTGATAGAATGAAATATAATTAATATGAATAAGTTCAATTATTTGCACTGGGAGCCTAAGATCTTATTTATGTTTTTAGGTCATTTCATAGTCTTAACTACAATTATTATTTACTAATTAATAAAATAAATTATAATTTTGTTTTATTAATGTTTCAAAATCACTTTTGTATGATTTAGAAAAAGAAAACTAAAAAAGTTATAATATAAAAAAGAAAAGAGGAAAGAGAAATAAAGGTCCTTTTTCCATAGTTTTTGTTTTTTTTGAACTTCTAGATTCCGATTGTAGTCAAGTGCTAGGAGGGAGAAGAGATCCACTCCCTGTTCTCTTCTTTCTTGTTATTAAAAAATATGGTAGAAGACCTGAAAGAAGTGAATATATATTAGAAACGAAATTGAGATATGTTTCAATTTTTATTGGCTTTAGTAATCTCTTTTATGAACATTACTCTAAATGAGGTAATATTATCATGATCAAAATGGATTTCGATCCTAAGAATGCAACAACTTAAACATCATAGCCATGCTTTATCCATGATGACTCGAATCTAAAACTTTCAATGATAACAAAGTTTGAGAAATCTTATAGGTTTATGAACATTATTTTTCTATAGTTTTAATTAATTTTGTATCTACCAAGGCATGGATTTTGAATAGTGAACTTAGCAATCACATCATTTCTTATTTCACACATTTCACTCAAATAAAATTATTATCAATACTCAATAGAAATTTATCCATTGGTTGTAGTGTCCAAATTACTTATATTGGGAACATTATTTAATTAAAATGTCACCTAAGAGAATGGTATGTGTGTTTCTTATTTTTGGTTAAATTACATGCTTATGAATAAATTAGCACATACCCAAGTTGTGTTATTTTATTTCTCATTATTGATGCCTTGCATGACTTAGTTATGAAAAAAATGATTGGCTTGATAATTAAGAGGTCGTCATTATTTCAAGTCCCTTTATGAAGGGGCACCTAATTGTCATCAAATTTATCACAATTTAAATTGGTGAAAATTGGTTATTGGCCTTTCATTATTATTTAACCTTAATTTTTTTCTACATTGTTAACTTCCATTGTTATCTTTAGCAATAATAATTGTTTTGTTATTGCTATGATGCAAAACATACAAATCATTAAGTGGTAAGTATTTATTTCTCAACATAGATGATTTTACATGATATACATGAATATTATTTATAGTGTATATATTATAATTGGAAAAACATTGAAATTTTCTAATAATTTTAATCATCATCAATTTCATACATATGTTAAACTCATCAAGGTAGATAATGGTTCTCAATTCCAATCCATAAAAAATATTTTTTTATGTCCTAGTATCAAACATCAATGAACTTGTATTTTCACTTCAAAAGAATTGAAGTGATGAACACAAACATCACAATAAGCAAGTTCACCCTTAAATTGCAAGATTGAATGTGTAGTGACCAATTTATACCTGATCAATTTATTGTTGCCATCATTATTATTAATTAAATACTATCAAACTATTATATTTTTCCACCATCATTTGTTCAGTTGATCACATGAAAGTTCTTGATTGTCAGTATTTTGCACATTTCGTGTGCCTCCACTAAAAAGAACCTACAAATTAAGGGTGCCTAGTACCTATTAAAAGATAATTACCCTAAAAATTGTTGTTAAGATTTTTTTTTTAATCCAAATGAGTGAGACCTAATCATTGTTAAAAGATGTTTACCCAAAAAAATGGATACTCAATCTCTATTAAGGAATGTTTTCTTCAAATAATGGGCAATGATATCCAATTTTTAGGATTAGACAATATCCTAAAAGCTTGTTGAGTGAGAGTCTTTCATTCAACATAGGTTTCTAAGTTTATGGGTCATACAAGTAGTAAAGTAAACTTTTTTTAGACACTGATCTTATAGAGATTGTGTAGATAGTTTGATCAACTAATAGTTAGTCAATTATTAATCTAGTCAAAAAGATAAAAGTAGGTTTTTGATATGACTATTAAATTTTAGATAGATCCATTTTATTATGCATAATAACATATATATATTATCTGGTTGTTATTGACTTCATTATAGAGTGAATAATTCATTATTATAAGAATACCCTATTTTCATACTAGCATACAAGATGGTTATCAACTATTGGACCTTCCATTATGATGGTGCCCTCATAGCTATTATTTTGGCACTTTATCATTGAAATAACAAATCATCTATAATTAAAGGTCATTCATAAGTCCACTTCGGCAACTCATCAAATACCCTTAATAGTTGCTTTATATGTACATTCTTATCCTTCTACCTCTTGTGTCATACAGATGTAAACTGAGTTATGGTATTAAAAGTATTTGTACTTTTAGGTTCTTAAGTATCATACTCATAATAATTAACATATATCTTCTCTCAAATCTTACTAGAAGTAGTCATAGGATAGAAAGTAGCTCGCAAGGTTGTTACCACCTTATGACTCACCTCATATTACACATGTTATGGCTCATCTATCATTGTTCTCCATGACAACATGTGACTCTCACTCTAAAGATGAAACCTTTAAAAAAATATTTTATAAAACTTTCACATCAATTAAGGGTTAGTTTATCTAAGTTGTGTATAATAGATTAGATTATAAAAGTATCACTACTTTTACTTCATGAGAAACATACTCACAATAATTAAACTTATCTCAATTTCAAGTTTTGACGTACAAGTTTATCTCAAATATCATGATCAAAAGAGATATCACTTCCTACTATTATGTATGAGTATGCCTCATGGCTTACTTTTCTCCATCCAACATGATAAAATTCAAAAACCTACTAATAGAAAAATTATAATTTTAGTTGTACATATTATCCATCAATAATCAAACCACAACACAAACCAAAAATAAAATTTAACAATTATATTTCCATCACTTGTAACAAATATATCTATCTTAGATCTAGATTTAGCCTAATATTTGGAAGAAATTTACATGAAATATTTTGAAATAAAACTCTTTAATTTTGGGTTCCCAATGATAGCCCTCAGAAGAATCTAATATTCAAAACCCTAAATGCATAATTCTTATTTAGTGCACCTCAGATCTACCCCTAAATATGAGTTGGAATTTGTGCGCCCTTTAGGATTTAAGCTTGTGTCTTGCATCCATCATTGCTTGTGGATCCCACTTTTTTGTTCAACTTCATGACCTTTCAGGTGGTGTCTCAATTTTCTGACTCTTCTCTCCCTTTCAAGCTCTCTTATTTTTCTTTACTTTTTCTTCACTTTTTTTTTTACTTCTTCTTCTTCCTTTTGATTTAGGTCTTAGTCTCACTTTTATACTCACATGTCTTATAGCTTTTTTAAGTTGAAATTCATGGTGTTGAAAAATAGTGATGAATTTAGATTGGCCTCTCTATAATACTAGGGTACGACACAATAAATGGCAATGCCTTTGCTATCTTTATTCTATAAGATTGTCATGGTACTGAGAATGGTTATGACTCATATATTTGTCCTCTAAAAGACAAAGTCATGGTACTGAGAATAGTGATGGATTGTGTATTTTTATTTCTATAACACAAAGTCATACAGTCAGGAATGGCTTTGACTCATTCATTTTTTTTTCTTTTACCCAAAGTCATAACACTAGGAATAACCAAAACATTTCCCTTTTCACTAGAGCAAAAAGTCATGGCTTTGGAAATGGTTATGGCTCAAGAAAATTTTTTCTATAACTCTCTATAGTAAAAAGTCATGATATTGAAGAATCATCACAACTTTTACCTTAGTATTTGTAGAGAAAGTCATGGCTCTAGAAAATTTTATGGGTTTTTACACCAATATGGTACTTTGCTACAATGACATAGAATTAATGTTGCGGCCATAAAATGTTAATGAGCTAGTGTCGTGACTCCAAAAAAAGTTTCATAGCCAAATAGAATATGTCACATAGTAAAATGATTATATTAATGAGGTGGTAGAGTCATAGGATATAAAGAATATCTCATCTAATTGCATAGAATTTTGGTGAATAATAGATATTAAAACTATTTAATATGCTCTTGAAGGTGTAAATAAGTTATAAAATGAGAAATAATATGACTTTTTGTTCTCCTCCTTCTCAACAATTCAACCAAATATGATATGTCATGTAAAAACTTTCCAATTTTCCTACTATTTGTCTTAATCCATAAAAAATATAACTACTAATATTCACACTCTACTAATGTTTAGTATTTCCAAAATATGATATGTCTTAATCCATAAAATATGATAAGTATTTTTTTCTGTGAAACACATCAAAACTATTTACCAAAATAACTACTAATGTTTGGTATTTGGCATATAGAAAAAACTCACTCCCAAAATTTATTGCCTATCCTCCATCAATTAATCACCCTCTAAAAAAAAAGTTTCCATATCATCACAAACAAAATGAACCCAACAGGATTCAAGCACAACAATATTTAGGAAAACAAAAATACATATCATTGTGGTGAGGAATGTAAACAATATGATTTACTCTTAGCATCAAAATCTTTAAATGAAATATTCACACTAGAATACTCAAATGATAGCATAGAAGTGGTTGATATCTCTAAATCTCCCCCTTTGGTTGTTATCCAATCCAATATCTTCACTATAATGTTATATAAACTCTCTCCTATTTTTCCTAAAAGAGTTTAGTGAATGTTCAAAAAGCCTCTTTGTAAAGTATAACTATTTCTAGTTCTCACTATTTTCCCTAATTTCTCAATTCATAGTTTCTATTGATAATATATGTCACCTCCAATTCTTTCATCTCTACTCACTACCATTTTCTTCCATTCTATTGTGTTAGACTAATAAAGTCTTTAAATGGTTTGCCATTACTCATCACTCTGATCTTAAATAATTTTATACTATTTTTAAGAGCTTATTAATATTATCTTCAAACTTTTGTTGGGTCATGACAAAAGACAACTCTTTTTTTGAACATACTTTTCTCAAATTGTATCTCATTTTTTTGCCTCCATTACTATTTTTGTTTAAAAAGATTGTACTTTCCTTTTAAAGCATTACTCCCTATGTTTAGCTTCCAATTATTTATTTTCTAATATACAAAAAATATCACCCAATATATTTTCTTATATAGCTAGAGATTGCTCACTATGGGTTTGTTCTTCTTCTCAACTTCCCTCACTTCTTTTTATATATTTTATGTCAGCTTCAAGAAATGATGGGACTTCTTTCCCAATATATATTGATACTTCCCCTTCAAGAATTGATGGGACTTCTTTCCCAATATATATTGATACTTCCCCTTCAAGAATTAGTTGTTATCCTTTTCTTTCTTCTTAGAGCCCTTTTTAATGTCCACCAATATCATGGAAATATTCTTAGATACCATTCATCGCCATCAACTTTTTTTAGGACTCACTCAGCTCAACATAATAATGTAATCAAAGAAAGATTAATTATTTGGCCATAAAATTCAACCTTTCAAATTGAGAATGGACTTCTCAAGTTTTTTTACAATATAAAATCTACAACTAATCAAGAGGACATTAAACAATATTACCCTATCTTGTGTGATAGTTAGCACATGGAGTATTGGTATCGAAAAAGAAGATAAAAAATATAATCACACTTTACTTACTTCCATGAGTTCTTTATGCACCAAATATCCATATATACTTTTCAAAGTCGCCCTCCATTCTCATTTTCAATCCATTAATATCTTTGGAATAATTTTATAATTAGATTGAATTTTTATGGATTTAAAACTTGTGTTATCTTTAGATCCTTGAAATCTCATTAATTCATTGAAAATTTCTCTATCAAAAGATACCTAACATCTTTTCACATAGTATTTTTTTTTCTTAACAATCTTCTAGATTTGAATAAAATTCTTTCATAATAAAAGTGTTACTCCTTTCTTGATGCAAACAAAATATAGTTCATTCTTTCTTCCTATTTAATTTACTAGAAAATTAGAATAAACTTTTTGAATCCCACTTTCATATAAAGCTCTTCTTGGCAAGAATGGATGTCATAGATTTTCTTCATGTCTTCATCTGAAAAGTCAGATGGGACCTATAGCTTTTTGTGATACCTTGGTAGTGCTCAACCACTGTGCCTTGGTTTTAAGCTTATGATTAATCTTTGCACCATTGCTCTTCTCCTATAACTTCAAAATAAAGCTCTATTCCATTGTAGCTTAGATTTTCATATGGTTAGGATTTGGTTAGGGTTTCATTAGAAGCATTCGAAAAGAGAAATAAGATGAGAGACATACAAATTTTTTCTTTCACCACACGAAATAATTGAACAAAAAGTGATGACTTTAAATGTTTTTTTTTTGAAACGTTGATGGTGACTAACAACTACAACCCTATTATTTTTGAAAATTCATGATGTTGACTAATGGCTATGACTTTTTTAGTATGATCTCAATAGAATTGCACCTAGATTTGAATTTGTGACCCTTTGATATGGAGGATTTGTATCATGTATCATTATTTTGGTGTGATGTGTATATAACAAACTATAGAAGACCACTTATTTTATCACACAATGAAAAGAAAATTCTTGAGTATTCTCCCAATAAATACATTTAATATTCTTAATTAGACCTTCACTAAATCATTACTTTCATATATAAAAAAATTTCTTTAATGGTAACCTACTTTCTTTCTCCTTGTATTTTTAGTGTTGGCCAATGATACTATATATAAAATTACCTTAATGGTAATTTCAACATAGATCCATGATACTAAATGATCAATCTTCTCTATTATTCAAGTCATTACATTAAAATATATCATGGAACCTTTGACTTCCTTGATCTCATTTTCACTATCAATTATATTCATTTTAGTGATACATCACTAGAAATTATATTTAGTGATACTATATATAAAATATATCATGACATTTGTGAATCAATTATATTCATTTGAGAATCAAATCTCATTTTGAGTTGTCTTACTAAATCTTATTCTGCTTTATTTGATCTTCTTGTCTAAATAAAGAATTCAAAAATTATATCTTCAAATGATGAACTAAAGATTGGATTGAAATTATCAAATGAAATCTTTTTATGGCTCTCATATCTTAAATCTTCATAGCTTACAATGTTTTGATAATTGAATCAATCCAGGTCACCATTAGATATGAGATAAAAAATACTACTTGGTAGAATATAAACTTCATCATGTTGATAATTTGGTCTGAGTATGGTCATCATCTGCTACTGAAGTTCTCCTTTCTTTTATTTTCTTATTTCCCAGATCTACAAGTATTAGGTAAGTCCTAGAGTGTTGCTTAGTTGAAGTTTTGGCTAAAAAAGAATAAACAACTACACCAAGAGATATAAAAAATTAAACACAAGAAAAGTTTATGCAATTCAAAACACATTAAACAAGATATTGTTATCTAAACTACTAAAAACAAAACAATTATTTTTTAAGGATAGTTATGTCAACTTATGTTGACTAACCAAAAAAAATATTCCCATTAATGTTACCAAAAAATTATTATGACTTTCTTAAAATGCTCAATTTTTAAGATTATGTAATATCTCAAAACCTTATTGAATGAGAGTTTCAACCAAGCTTTTAATTATGAGGAGTTTTTGCAAAAAGGCTTATATTCCTATGTCAAATTTTTTATGATTCATTTTCTTTCTTATGTCATGCGTAGTTTTTGTAAAAAAATTTTAGAAAAGGTACCAAAAAATCATTCACAAAAGATTTAATACCATTGTTTGAGTTTGAATTAATTTCTATCATTTAGACAACTGAAAGATAATAAATAATTAGTAATAATCTAATCATATCACATGATCCTCGAGGAAACAAAAACAAAGATAGATTAGGAATTAAAATTGACTTTTAGCTTCAATGCTAATATGAATCTCACCATAGTGCAACTCCTTTGAGCTCCACCACTATGTAGTCAATGCAACCACTTGAAACTCTTTGATAATCAACATATGAATATGCCCAAGGTTGCCTTCAGCGATAGTACTAGCCACCAATTGAAAGTGGGTGTTACAATCTTTTTTGGGTAACATGCATGGGAATGATGGAAAGATGCATACAACTCAAAAATAAGATGTTCATATATAGATACATAAATTAATTCAAGTACTTCTAATTTTAGTAGATCATTTTCATGCACCCCTAATTCAAGCATTCCATGTACACACACTCTATTCCTCTTTATATATATATATATATATTAGAGGTAACTCCTTTTTTAAAAAAATATAGTTATTTATTTAAGAGACCAACTCCATCTTTTATTTAACCTGAACCAAATTATTAAATTATTTTGGTTCAAATATCTTCACCAATTAATTTAATAATGACATTTAAATATTTAAACACTTAAATTTTATTTCCTCTATGGTGTATGGGTATCACCCAATATTAGAAAATTGGTAGCAATATTAAAATTTTTTTAATATTATGAATAATGAATAATTTGTAGCAACATATCATTGCCCCAAAGTTAAAAGAATATTATGGTTTCACATCATCTATCTATGATAATATTGCTATATAGTTGAAATTTCTTTGTAATCGATATTTTTTTGATAGACACGAGTCATTGAATCTATCAAACTTTTATAAACTATTTTTTAATTTCTTGAAAATTATTTTTGACTGAGAAACCAATTGAGTTTCATATTTAATATCAACTCATTTGAGAAAAAGTCATGCATCTTCAATCTGGCTTTGTCAATGATTTCAAGATATCTTTCATGTTATGTAGGAGGGACAAATTCTATCTTGATTAGTTATAAAACTATTTATATGTTGTGACATACTCAATCACAACCTTTATAACTTATCCTATTACTAATGATGGTTGAATGCTTTAAATTCAAAATACATTACATGTATGAAATAATGGTGATCCCAAGTTGAATAATCTTTTTACAAAATTATCATTATAAAAATTTTATGTGACCTTAACACAATATCCATGTGACATTCTCATGTTGACAAATTCAATGCATGTCCTCCACATTTACTCATGTGTTGACTTGATATTTCATATTTACAATAGTCTTTCATTGTTGTGAGACTTTGTTACGGTGTTAAAATTTATCATTTGTGATATGATTCCAAAAACTCATTAAGTAATTATCTTTTACCCAATGGAGTTTACAAGTATATGGATTATACAAGTGATAAAGTTGACTTAGTCAAAGTATTAATTCCATATGAATTATGTAGAAAGTTTGACCAACTAATAGAGAACTAACTATGATATTAGTTTGATAGATAGACATTGATTTTCTAAAAGATATTTAGATTCTAGGGCTGACTCACTTCTCTGTGTATTAGAGAAATATTGTGTTCATCTATTGGATGAGAGATAGACTATTGTGGAAATAACTCTATGCCGTGTTAGCATACAAAGTGGCTATTATTTTTAGACTATAACTACCACGGATGATTCCCTCATTGTTGTACCATTAGTATTTCACCACTAAAACTACATATAGTTATGTTCATGAGTCATTTGTATGTTTACTTCTTTTAGGTAATTTATCAATCATCATTGATGACTACTTTGAGTATGTATAGATATTTTCTAACTTCTAATCTCTCAAAGATGCGAAATGATGTGGTACTAAATTTGTATGCGTTTTTGACTTTGTAAGCATCATACTCATGATAATTAATATGTCTTATCATGAATCTCACCAATGAAGATTATATAATAGGAAATAACTTATAGGATAGTCACCTTCATAAGTGACACCTCTACTTGTGTGTGTCCCATGACATATGCATGTCGTCATCCACCACAACTGACACACGACTCTCATACTATAGTATAACCTCTAGGTTAGATATTCTAATTAAACCCTCATATCACTCAAAGATTAATTATTATATAAAATGAAAAATGGATTAGTATTTAAAATATTTATGCTATTAACTTCATAAGTATTATACTCATGATAATTAAACTTATCTCAATTTTTAACATATAGATTGATCTCATGCAGTATAATTAGAAGGGTTATCAAATCCTTCTTATTGTAGCATATGAGTGTGTCTTGTAACATACCTACCACCTTATGTCATAGCCAATATGCATAAACATATGATATTATGAAACTCCATAATTTTTGTTCTAATTAGTATCTATATCCATCTATATCCAAATTATAACATTACCACAAATGTAAATATTATAACATCGCAAAATCAAAACATAAGTACATAAAACTAACCCTAGATCATAATTTAGCCTGACAATAGTAAATATTTCATTCGAGATGTTTTAAATGACATCTCATAGAATCAAGGATTTCCATTTATAGCCTTAGTGAGGATCTAAGCCTCAAAACTTAAACCTACATAATTATTTCTCATGTTTACCTTAGATTTGTTGCTAATGTGGGTTAGAAGTCATGCTACCAAGGGTTTGTGTGCACTTGGATCAAAATCCAATTTTCTTATCTCCTTTTTTAAAATCTTGTTAGTGTTTCTTTGATACATCAAGATTTCATGTGATTCTTTAAGCTAGAAGTCATTAAAGTAGCTTGAGGTCACAACTTTATTATGTCATTGAATCTTATTTAGAGTATAAAAGTCATGAAAACAAGGATTTCTATGATTAAAGTAACACTCCTTTGGAGTGAAAAGTAACATTAGTTAGGATCCAATGACTAAGATAATTTCTTTCTGGACCACAAAATCATGGTACTGGGAATGCCTGTGCTCATGTATTTGTCTCTAATATACAAAGTTATATCATTGGGATTGGTCATGACTTTGGTATTTTTTCACTGAAGTATAAAGTGATGGTAACAAAAAATGATGTGATTAGAGTAATACATTCTAGAGAACAAAATTTTGGTAGAAAATAATATCACAACTAGATTTACTTAGTGTTTTGGTTATATATCGATTAGTTCACAATGCTAAAAAATGCTGCTACTTCTTGTACTAGTAGGGTACTTGGCTATCACAGTGCGCAGATAAAGTCACAACCATTATGGTATTTTAGAGATAATGTGGTTGTAACTCCATGAAAATATCATGGCCACAAAGATACTATTACATATTGAAAAGATTTTGATAACTTAATGGCAGAGTCATGATAAGAGAAATGTAATGCCTCTCCTTTATTTTTCTCTCCTCCAAGCCATCACTCCACCAAGTATACAAATTTAACCCAAAATACTCTTAATTCCTCTAACATTCTTTAAATTCTATCAAAAGAGATATTTAGAAAAATCTATATAATTAAAATTCAAATATGTACAAATATATTAATAAATTCATGTCAAATAGCACAAAATTAGTACATGGAGTACTAAACAATCATTGATTTAGAAATATACTAATTCCAAATTTTCTTGATCAATAATAAAACTCAAACATAAATAATTAAAGAATAATATGAAAATTAAGTTATAATTATAGGTATTTTTCCATGGGTATTCATATTACAAAAATATGAAAATAATCATAACAATGTTGTTACCTTTAAGGAATATGTTAGCTATGTGCTCTATAATCATCATATAATTGATCTTATAGGCATGCTCCAACAAATACTTAGCCTAGTTAAAGAACTAATCGGAATTATTATTTGCCTAAAAAATAAAATATATACCAAGAGGTTCAAATTGGAGGTTCAAGTTGGCTAGCTGACACACATGAAATAGTGGCAACCATTGTTTGAATCCAAGAAATAATTATAATTTTCATCTACATCCATTCATAGCCATCAATTATTTTCATTGGATTACACAATGTAAATATAATGATGAGTAGCAAGATATACCCCAATTATCCATTATCTAAACATGGAAAAACTATCATATGAAAATAGAGAAAACACATAAAGTGAATATGCATGTAGCTTGATTCTCTCTAATCGATCAACAACTATACAAGTATTCATTATCATTACAAAATTAAAAAGTTTATATAATTAAAAATCATGATATCTATTACTTGAATTACATGATAAGATTTCTGGAAATTAACTTATGCAAACACATAATAGCACATTGGGAACATACTCAAGGTCACCATTGACTAATCATGAAGGTTGTTGCAGTAAATCATGTGAAAAAAATATGATTATTACTGAAGGAAAACATCAATATGCAACCTATCATCATTGGACAGCATTGAAATCTCTAACCCTTCTTCATTCATATAGTAAAGAATGGACAGTAAAACAAAATTTTAATTGCACCCACACACACACACAAATCATTACTACTTTTTACCAAATACTTTTGTAAATGAATGACATAAGAAGTTTATGGCTCTATAACAAAGAAGATATCATCTACTTTGTATAAAAATCTATTATATGCCTATTCAAGATCCATTCAAATGTTGACACAATGGACCCCAATTGGATGTTGTCATATTTTTTATTTTTGCTAAAAACCATAGACCATCAATTTTTCTTCCACATCACATAATTTGTATATAAAATGAAATAGGAGAAGCATCAAATAAGATATTTATCACAACAACACACATTGAAAGGCCAAAGAGAATATAGAATGTCCATTGGAATTTCTTCCATTCTAACATATGAAATATTGGTGGCCATGCAAATAAAAATAATGATGCCTACCACATGATTAAACTTCTCTAAATATGCCAACCAATCCCACCTATCATATAGTTGATTTGAATTGATTAGAATTGAGAAAGTAATGTAGTATGAATGGCCTCTTATCAAAAGAATGCAACTAGCCAATTTAGTAAACACATAAAGAACTAGATGGTCAACCTAGTAGACTTAGTCTTAAGACATGTTTTTGAAAATATTACATATCCATCAATCAATAAATTATAACCTAACTAGGAATGCCTTTACACAATAGAAATGTATGAGGTAGTCAAATAATATGGTCTTCATAGGCATGATGGGATACTTGTCCCAACAAACTATATTATAATCTACTTGAAGAAGTAATATTAGTAAATTGATTTTATTTTTTTTAAGTTGTCTTTCTATTCAAGCTCATGATTTCATTATATTTTTTAATAAAAAATATATTCAGAATTACTAGCATTTAGCTAATAAAATAATAGATTATGTTTTAGATAATTATGTATTTCCAACTAGTTAATCATAAAATTTGGACTTATTGATATTCAATTGCTTGAATAAAAAATTATATTTGCTCTAAATAACATGCAATTGTCTAAATAAATATTATATATGGGCTTATTGATATTCATTTGTTTGAAAGAAAAATTATACTTGGTCTAAATAACATGCAATTTTATAGATAGATACTATATTTGGTTTTATTGGCATTTATGGTATTGAATAAAAAATTACATCTAGACTAACTACAAGTCGCTAACTAGATAACAAATGTCATATATGATAATTGTATGCATCTAGATAGATATAAATTATATTTTGCCTTTCTAGCATACAACCAAATTAAAAAGAAACTACATTTGTGCTAACAAGTATATAGGCAACTACATGAAAAATACATATCGGCTAATTGGAAATAAGAACTAAATTTAGGCTTAATAGAATTGACCAACAAAATAATATATGGGCTAATTGACATGTAGATGACCATATTATTGCTACATTAAGGTCACATTTAGGCTAACTAGTATGTTGCTAACATGATAAAAAATATGTTCAGGCTTATTCTATTTAATCGATCACATTTGAAATAATATCTTATCTAACTAACATGTAGAGTATAAAGAAACTATATTTAGAATTTCCAACAAATAAGTCAACCTGATGAATAATATGATTTGGTTTATTGATGCTTAACAATCAAACAAAGTATACATTTATGATTGTTGGCACTAGGGTGCTAATGAATGAAGCATATGTTAAACAATGAGCATGATGTTGATCAACAATAACAAGAGTGACAAAATAAAAATAACAAATAATTACTTATGGCAAAGACCTATTTGCTATAAAATATTTTCAAATAAACAATCCATGATGTTATGTTTTGAACAACCCAAATTTATTAATTGTTGAAAATTTCATATAAGTTGTAGTTATAAATATCATTTTCTGCACCATGCAGGAATATCTTACTTCTCTCTCCAACTAAAGGATCCACATCGATTGAAGTTGCATGTGGGCTCATTCCTTATTCCACCTCCATCCCTTATATTGACAACATGGCCATAACTAGACAAAACTATAGGTTGACAATGAATTTAGGTGGAAATAAATGTTTAGAACTTGTGATACCATCTATAAATTTAGGGTTATTATTATAATCATAAGATGAAACATATAACAATCATGTTCATATTAAAATTTTGTCCCATACCCTTTTTGTAATAATATGGAGATCTCTATTCTCCGTCTTTTATGCATGGAACTAATCATTTGTAGTAGTTGTTTCATACACTCTATATAAATTTCATACTTTTTCTTCTCCATCTAAATGTTCTACATCAGCAGTATTCATTCACAAACTCATCCCTTCCTCAACTTCCATTGCATAGGTTGTTTATGCATGCATTGCCAAGATAGACCACGTGTTTACAAAGAATTCAGATGGAAATAGTTTTTTTAAACTTGCATAACATAAGGAACTTCGGGTACATCGTACATTATTGCAAATCTCATGATAGAACAAGATAACATTCATACTCTTTAAAATTTTTTCTCCATCTCCTTGTTGAAATCGAATTGGAGTTCATATTTTTTTCTTTCAACCTCCACTATATGCCTAGTAAAATTTTTGACCATTGCCAATTCTAAAATAATGAAAGTATGTTCAATCTCTAAATATGACTTGGCTTCCTCACCCTCCAAGTGGTCATCATCTACTCGAGCCATGCATCTTCCACTTGAGATAACACCCAAAATAGTGGTTGTGTCCATTTTTGCTAAATGTGACATAGCACAAGCATAACTCTTGCTAACTTTTCCATAGAGAATGAAAAAAGTTTTCTTTCTATTTTTATATCTCACCTAGATATGAAAGAGCATCACCTAAGGTTCCTCTTATTTTTTCTCATATTGATAAGCATATGCTCAAAGAATATTGACATCTTCTAGCCAGTAGGATAGCTCCATGTATTGCTACTTCATATTATAATGACTGTAACTAGCTATACTTTAAGAGAGAACAAAAGAATAATTTATGGGTTGAATACTAGAATACGATGAAAAGCATTCTATAGATTGTTACCAACTTGGGAGTCTCATTAAAGTTATAATTAAGCAATTGAAAAATTATCTCAATTACAACAATCTATCCACCATAATTTTATGCTTTAGATGAAGGTTACTTGAGTCATGGTAATACTTGCTACTATGACTTTTGTACTCCTAAAAAATTCAATGAGACAATAAAATTACAACATCAAAAGAGTGTCACAACTTGAGAAGGAGAATTATAGAATCATGTAGAATCCCAAAGTTTAAAAGAAATACTTAGAAGATAAAAGATAAATAAATGAGGAAGTGAGTGAATTGGATTTAGAGTCAAGAGTTGGCAAACCCTAGGTAACACAACTTTCAAACCATAATTAGTGGCAGATCTAAGGCAAACAAAAGTGATAGTTATTTGAGAATTACGTCCTCAATATAATTGTGATAAGGAACCCTAGAACCCATGCGATGATAGCCCAAATATCTCACATAAATTTTTCCCCGATAAAATACAAAATTATAATCTAGTATTGATTTAATGTAATTGTGTTTTAATGATATGTTTTTATAACATTTATGTTTGTGGTAATATTGTGGTTGGCATGTTGATAGATATAGATATTATTAAAATTAAAATTTAGGGTATTCACAATATCATAGGTTTATGTATGATGTTCATGACAGACAATAACAGGTAAGTCATGGGACACACTCGCGTGATTTTATAAGATTGAAATGATAACCTTTCTAATCTTAATATATGAGATAAACATACATATGAAAACTCAAGATTGAGGTGAGTTTAATTTTTGCAAGTATGATACTTATGGAGCTAAAAGTACAAATATAATTAAAGTCAATCCATTGTGCATATTCTTGAAGAACTAACCTTGGAGTGGTATGGGGCTTGAAAATAATATCTAATCTAGGAGTTTTACCATAGTATTTGAGTTATGTGTTGGTTATGATGGATAATGATAGATATGTCATAGATAACACATAATTAGAGGTGTCTCACATAGTAGTGATAATTTTGTGAGGCATTCCGTGTTGTATGATTTTCATAGGTAAGATTTGTGAGAAGGTATATATTAATTGTCATGAGTATAGTGCTTATGGAGTAGAAAATACAAATATATTCATTAGCACATTATTTCATATCTTCAAGATTAGAGGTTGGAGAATATAAATAAATACAAGAAGTAGTCAAGTGTATTGATACATTGCATAAAAAAGTAGTTGTATGAATGACCCATAAATAGAATGGTGTGTGCATGTGTGGTTTCAATGGTAAAATATCAAGGGTACAACTATAAGTGTGACAATCTCAATCCCTAGGGGGTCTCATGCATTTAATCATACAATAAAATGTACAATAAAATACAATTCTCTCAACTAGTGATATCTAGTATGAAGATCTATTTTGAAAAAGACACATGCCCCTTTTAACTAGTCAAATAAATCATCAATCCTTAGTAATGGGTATTGATTTTTTATCATAACCCTATTCAACTATCAATAGTTATTGCACAGTTGAAAGGTATTACCCTTCTTTGCAAATAGAACCAAAGGACAAAAGATGAAGTGTTCGGTCTAATGAAACCTTTGTCAAATGAATCTTGTATATTGCTGTTTATGTAATTTGTTTTTATTTAATAATCTGTTTGTATAACCAAATTTCTTTTCTGTGTTAATATTTTCATGTAAGTGCAGGAAAGGAAATATTAAAAGCCCGGGGATGCAGTAGTTGCACAATAATGGAGGTCCCGCTGGACTGGTCAGCGGGCCAAAATTTTTGGAGTAGAGTCTGGCCCTTTCCATGATCCGACCCGCTTCGGTTAAATGAACCGGATATTTATTTTTCATATAAAACGATTTGTATTTATTTTTCGGGCGGCTGTTTTTTGACCCGTTTTGAACTGTTCATCATCCCTCTCCTCTTCTCTCTGCACAATATCGTGACTGCTTCGTGCTGCATACTATAAGACGTTATATTTTAGTTTTAATCTGTAATGCATAAGCATTTTCTGGTTGAGGTAGCTAGTCGTACTGAGCGACTAGCGAACCACGTTATTTCCTATGTTGAATTCTCATTTTTTTGATTCTGTCGTGGATGCTATTGGATTGGGATATATATATTACTTGTTTCTGTGTTTCTGTTGTTTTCTGTTTCTTAATCTCACTACCCGTGTAAGCGCAATTACCCAACAATTGGTATCAGAGCTTGGTTTGGGATTTTTCGAGCAATTGTGCAATTAGGGTTTGTGATTTTTTTTTCTGTACAAGCAATATTCTGTTGAAATGGCTGGAACCCTAAACACAATGATTGAGAAATTCAATGGCAGAAACAGGTTTAGTATGTGGCAGATTAAAATGCGAGCTCATTTGAAAAACTTCGATATTTGGAGTCCTCTGGTTCAAGGCTTCGATCCACACACTACTGTTGCTCTTGGAATAACCGAGGCTGAGGCTTGGAGACGTGAAGAGAAAGCACACTCCACCATTCTGTTAATCTTGTCGGATGAAGTCATTGCTGAGGTAGCATATGAGGAATCTATTGCAGGACTGTGGCTCAAGCTTGAGTCTCTGTACATGACTAAATCATTGACGAACAAGCTTTTGTTGAAGAGAAGGTTGTTCACACTGAGGATGCAAGAGGGAACCTCTTTGAAGAAGCATCTGGATGACTTGAACAGCATCCTCATGGACCTTAAACGTGTGGATGCTAAGGTGGATGATGAGGATGCTGCACTTCTACTCTTGGTTTCTCTTCCTCCTTCCTATGAAAATTTTGTTGAATCTCTCATTGTGGGAAAGGAGGAGATCACACTAGAGGATGTTCAGGCTTCCCTACACTCCAGAGAGATGAGGCAAAAGGTTGCAGTTGAAAGACTTGAACAACATCCTACTGGACTGGTGGTGACAAACAGGAGACCACAACCTGTTCCATTCAAGAAGAAGGGAAATAAGATTCAGAAGAGGTCAAAGGAGGGTGACATTTGTCACTACTATAAATAGAAAGGGCATTGGAAAACTGAGTGCCCGAAGAAGAGAGCAAGGCTAGAACAGCAAGGTCAACCTAACCCCCCACCTGCTGCTGCTGTGACTTTTGATGATCTTGATGATGGAGAAGACCTTGTGTTGGTAATCTCCACAACGATCGTAAGATCAGATTCATGGATCCTGGATACTGGTGCTTCCTTCCATATAAGCACTCACTTGGAGTGGTTCAGCAAATATGACAAGAAGGAAGCTGGCCATGATGTGGTGGGGAACAGCCAACCATGTAAGGTGGTTGGAATCGGCACAGTCAGACTGAGAACTTGGGATGGCCGAATTGTCTCACTTTCAAATGTGAGATATGTCCCTAAGATGACAATGAATCTCATTTCTCTTGGTGTTCTGGATGATCAGAAATATTCATTCAGTGGTAGAGAGGGAGCACTGAATATTCACCGAGGAGATGATGTTGTACTGAAGGGGCAGAAGATTGGAACGCTATACACACTGATAGTTTCCACAGTGACAGGGGCTATTGCTGTCACATCTGGAGAGCCAGCATCTGAAGACAAATCTGAACTTACTAGACTGTGGCATATGCAGCTCACACATATGGGAGAGAAATGTATGAAAATTCTTTCTGATCTTAATCTTCTTGTTGGTCATAGAGTCAGTAAATTAAATTTATGTGATCATTGTGTCTTTGGTAAGAAACATAGAACTAAGTTCGGTAAAGCCATACACTGCACAAATAGTATTTTGGATTATATCCATGCTGACTGTTGAGGCCCTTCTAGAGTCACATCTCTTGGGGGTGCTCATTTTTATTTATGTTTAGTTGATGATTACTCCAGGATATCCTAGGTATTCATGATGAAACATAAATCCGAGACTTTTATAAAGTTTAAGCAGTGGGTTAGCTTAGTAGAAAATCAAACAAAAAAGAAGGTTAAACTGTTACGAACAGATAATGATCTAGAATTCTGTTCATCTGAATTTGAGTAATTCTATAAGGACATAGGTATTACGAGACACAAAACTGTTAGGGACACTCCTCAGCAGAATGACATTACTGAAAGAATAAACCAAACTCTTCTGGAGAGAACTAGATGTATGCTCTCTCAATCAGGCTTAGGCAAAGATTTTTGGGCTGAAGCTGTTAATACAGCATGCCATATGATAAACAGATCGCCACATAGTGGAATTAACTTTAAAATTCCATTTGAAGTGTGGACTGGTAAACCTGTACATTATTCCAATCTGAAGGTATTCGGGTGTATTGCCTACTATCATGTAAATGATGGTAAACTCGAACCTCGAGCACGCAAGGGAATATTTGTTGGTTATGGTGATGGAGTCAAAGGATTCCATATCTGGTCACCATCTGAAAAAAGAGTTATACTCTCTAGGAGTGTTACCTTCGACGAGAGTGTCATTCTGAAACAAGTACCTAGTCCTATTCAGTTACCTGATGTTTTTCAAGCTGAACTTAAGGTGGAGCTAAAATCTGAATATGTAGCTCCAGGAAGGATGCCTGTTGTTTCTAGACAAACAATAGCTAATCATGAAAATGATGCTAAATCTGTTATTGAACCTGATCCTAAAACTACACCTGAAAAATCTATTCCCTACTGTATTGCAAGGGATAGACAAAGGAGGGTGAATGCATGTCCTTCTCTGAGATTCGGCTTTGATGAGTTTGTAGTATTTGCCCTACAAGTTGCCGAAGAAATTGACATTCCTGAACCATCCTCCTTCAGGAATGCTGTTAATTGTCCTGAGTCTGAGTCATGGTTGGTTGCCATGAATGAAGAAATTGTATCTCTTCATAAGAATGGTACCTGGATCATTGTACCTAAACCAAATGGAAGAAAAATAGTGTCTTGCAAATGGATTTTCAAGAAGAAAGAAGATGCCTCAATTGCTGGTGGTTTAAAGTTTAAGGCACGTCTAGTTGCAAAAGGGTTCAGTCAGAAATAGGGTGTTGACTACAACGAGATATTCTCTCCTGTAGTTAGACATAGCTCAATAAGAGTGCTTCTAGCATTAGTAGCACATCAGAATCTTGAACTTGACCAACTAGATGTCAAAACTGCTTTTCTTCATGGAGATCTCGATGAAGAGATCTTCATGAGCCAGCTTGAGGGTTTTGAGGTATCAGGCAAGGAAACCCATGTGTGCAAGCTTCTGAAGTCCCTTTATGAACTTAAGCAATCTCCCCGTCAGTGGTACAAGAGATTTGACTGTTTCATGACTAGTCATGAATAAAGTAGGTATGACCATGATTGCTGTGTTTATTACAAAAGGCATAAGGATGAGTCATATATCTACTTGCTATTGTATGTAGATGATATGCTTATTGCTGACAGAAATAAATTTGATATTCAGGAACTGAAAGATCTCCTCAGTTATGAATTTGATATGAAAGATCTTGGAGGAGCAAAACAAATTTTAGGTTTGAAAATATTCAGAGATAGAATTAAAAGAAAATTGTTTATTTCACAAAAATAATATATTCAGAAACTTCTATCTAGATTTGGAATAGTTTCTTGTAAGCCTATGTCCACACCATTTGCTTCTAACATTCATCTGACATTAGAATGTTGTCCTCAATCTGAATCTGACAAGGAACAAATGTCTAAGGTTCCTTATTCTAGTGATGTCGGGAGCCTCGTGTATCTTATGGTGTGCACCCGACTTGATATTGCTCATGCAGTAAGTGCAGTGAGTAGGTTTATGATAAACCCTGGTCAAGAGCACTGGAAAGCTATTAAGAGGATACTTAGGTACCTCAAGGGGACTTTTGATGTTGGTCTGATATTTGGTAATGAATCTGAACTCTTCTTGGCAGGATATTATGATTCTGACTATGCAGGAGATGTTGACAGTTAATGGTCTATGACTGGTTATGTCTTCACTGTATGTGGTTCTGTAGTTAGCTGGAAAGCCACGCTACAATCTTTTGTTACTTTATCTTCTACTGAAGCAGAGTATATGGCTCTGACTGAAGCTACGAAAGAATGGATATGGATGAAAGGTTTTCTCAAGGACCTTGGTCTTTATGAAGAGGTTTCAACACTCTTCTGTGACAACCTCAGTGCTATTTGTTTAGCAAAAGACCAAGTGCACCATGAGAGGACAAAGCACATTGATGTGCGATATCATTTCTTTTGATCTGAGAAGAGGGTACAAGTAAAGAAGATTGCAACTTCTGATAATCCAGCTAACATGTTTACCAAGCCTATTACTCTGAAAAAGTCAAGACACAGTCTTGACTTACTGAACATATCAAATCAGGTGTAGTCTTTTTGGACTAACTGTTTATAAAGAGTGTCTCTCTATCTGTATGCAAAACAAATTAAGGTAGAGATTGTTGTATATGTAATTTGTTTTTATTTAATAATTTGTTTGTATAACCAAATGTCTTTTCTATTTTAATATTTTCATGTAAGTACAGGAAAGGAAATATTAAAAGCTTGGGGATGCAGCAGTAGCACAATAACGGAGGTCCCACTATCCGGTCAGCGGGCTAAAATTTTTGGAGCAGACTCTGGCCCGTTCCATGATCCGACCCGCTTCGGTTAAATGAACCGGATGTTTATTTTTCATATAAAATGATTTGTATTTATTTTTCGAGCGGCTGTTTTTTTACCCATTTGAACTGTTCATCATCCCTCTCCTCTTCTCTCTGCACGATTTCGCGACTATTCCGTGCTGCATGCTGTAAGACATTCTATTTTGGTTTTAATCTGTAACGCATAAGCATTTTCTGGTGGAGGTAGCTAGTCGTACTGAGCGACTAGCGAACCACGTTATTTCTTGTGTTGAATTCTCATTTTTTTGATTCTGTCATGGATGCTGTTGTATTGGGATATATATATTGCTTGTTTCTGTGTTTCTATTGTTTTTTGTTTCTTAATCTCACTACCCGTGGAAGTGCAATTACCCAACATATATGGACCTTAAGTTTCTATAATTTGATCAGTATCAACATATGTGGAGTCATAGAAATAGGTGATGTACCAGGGTGTAACTCAGTACTAAAGTCTACATTCATGTGCAAGGGTAATCCTAGTAGTTCATCCAAAAAAATATCTTTGTATTCACAAACTATCCAAAGAAAATCTATATCCAGTGTCCCCTCTTCTTCTAGGGTAAGACATGCTAGCCAACCCATCAGTTGTCCATATCATTTAGAATTGTATATAGTTTGGGATAAAGCATCATGCTTATTCCCCTAAAATATAACACATACATCATCTAGTGTGTGGGTTATAATTTTTCTAGGATCACAATTTGTAATAACTCGATGTGCTTTCAATTAGTCCATGCCAAGAATTATATTGAAATCCGATATGTCTATAACCATAAGGTCTACTATGAGTAGAATCCCTGAGATTTCTAATTCATAATCTTGACATATCTGACTAATTTTCACCTTAGTCTCTAAGGGAGAAGTCACATGCAATGGCTCGTCCAAGTTTTTAACTTCTAATCTCAATTCTTTCACATATGATGCAGAAATAAATCAATGTGATGCATCATAATCAAATAAAACTCTTGCCCATAAATGAAAAATCAAGAAAGTATTTGTATTACTGACTGATCTTCCTCTCCATCTATGGTGTAATGGCATAGATACACCCTTGGGTCCTCAAAATCTCAGTTTTTGGGCCCTCTTCTCGACCCCAACCCATGCCTTGGCCTCTTTTGCATGCTTATGAAGTTGGAGTTATTTGTGGAATACCTTGAGATTACAGATGGTTCCCTTGATCCGTACTAGAGAAATGATGAATAAATCATGTCTGGAAATTTTCCACAAATGTCTAGGACTATGATGTCTCATAATTCTTGGATCTTGGCTTCAATGGGCACTCTCATTTCCAATGTCTAGGTTGATGGTAGTGATAATAAATTTTCTATCCAATTTGGCTAGAAATCCTAGTCTAGCCTTAGCTTTGATAACTATGACCTTTTCCCTGAAATCCTCATGAAATAAAAGGTATTTGCTACTTTTCAAAAATAGAATGACCCTCTTTTTGTTCCTATTAGCACTCCCACTCATCTTCTGGATATTCTATACATCCTCAACCTCTTGCTTGATGACTAAAGCTATCTTAACTATCGAATCTATATCTCGTATAAGAAATCCAATAATCTTGTCTCAAATGGATAATTTCATTCCATCTTCAAATTTTAGAATCTCATCCACATTAATAGCCACATAATCATCCCTAAAATGTGTCAACTCGGTGAATTTAGCCACATAGTCAAGCACTACCATATTTTTTTTGTCAGAGTTCAAAGAATTCCCAGACCTTAGAATGTTTAACTAAAATTGGAAAATATTTCTCCATGAAGTCTTGAAATTCTTCTCATATCATTGTCTATATATTCTTTGAGGCCTTGATCCAATCCCACCAAATTTGGGACTCACCCTCTATCTGAAATGCTGCTGTCCAAATCTTTGTAGCATTGGAAGTGATCTTCATAGTTTCAAGATTTTCTCAACTCGTCGAAACCAATGATTTGCTGCATTAGGTCTCCTCCTCTCATAAAATGTCAGAGGGTGATATGCCTTGAACCTTTTGAGTTTTCTTGGCCCTTTCTTTCTTTCAGCTACATTAGTCTATAATAACATGGTAACTATGACACCCACTGCCTCAATGAAAGCCTATTGGTCAAAGATGGATGGTGGTTGATCCTTATTTCATGAACATTCTTTGTGTCTTTGTTCTCTACTTTTCATCTACATAAATCAAATAATAATTTAAAGATCGCATTCATATTCTATTATTAGTGCACATGCCAACTAATAGTAGACTTTTCATTTTAAAATTATTTTTTCATTTTATGAACCGCTAAGGTTATGTTTCTTTACCCAAGTATTCCATTCATTTATTTTCTATTTCTTTTGATGCATATAATCCATACAATTTAAAACACACAACATGTCCCACACCAATGTATATATAATAAAAAAACCACTTTATATTATGATTCATTCTATGAAATTTTCTACCCAAAACTTGATGCTAAGGTATTACTTGCATGTTAAATTTTTTGCGAGTATTAGTTATTTGTACATCTAAACTTTCCTATTAAGTTATGAAACTTGGACCAATTTTGAGTTATAGGTAATCATATGCCTAATATCTAATACCAAGTTGTGACACCTCAATCCCTAGGGGGTCCCATTCATTTTATCACTCAACAAAATGTACGATAAAATAATTATTTTTCAAATGTAGCATGCACATGTTTTTTTATTTGCTCCGCAAAATAAAAACACATAATATACTAATCAAGCCACAACCACCTTCCATCACATGTGCGATTCTGCATGTGGGTCTCTTATCTACCATGGACTTATATGTGAAAGGGGTCCCATAACGGAGTGAGCAAAGCTTAATAAAAGTAAACTTCTACAGGACTGCTCCCCACCGAAATGCACACAAAAATATCATGTGTATATATCAATACTTATTCAAATATAATATTTACATGAATGCAATAATGGATGAAATGTTTAAATGCTCATATCTTGAGTACCACCGACTCCCTCACACGTGCCAAAGCTAAGTGTGACATATTATATATATATATATATAGGACATACTCCGAAAAATATGGACCTTATCCGAAAATATTATTTGACATTCTCTGATAAATATTTTATATTCTCCTAAAAACATCAACTTTTCCGAAAAATAATATTAGACATTCTCTGAAAAATACCACTTAACTCATCTATATGTTGTCCCAATTCGAGTTCACATAAATAATACCCATTATTCCTTTATATATATAAACCATGCACCCACTCATTTATTTGGAATGTTCCCATGCATATGAAATATAAATATGCTATTTGTGATTTAAATCATATTCCAAGCACATTTATAACTATCCAAACATAATTCACACTATAATATATTTTTCTAAACCAAACACTAAAATTTTCACCAATTAACCATTCACAATTAAATTTTTAAAATAGTTTGAATTAAAATATAAACTACGATCATTTATGGCCCTTAAATAGAAAGAAATTCAAATAGGAGAAACCCACTACCTCTTAGAATAATTCATGGAAACTTTAGAAATTTGATATCAATCTGATGTTCTCGTCGTGTAGAATAGTTTTTGTTCTTGGACTATTTAGTTTCAACTCTAGAATAATCATCTAATACCAAAAGCAAATTCATGAATCTTTAATTTTTTTCTCGGTGCTTATTCTCTCACCGATATTTTTTTCTTAGTTTTCTCGATTCCCATTTGTTTTGTTTTTTTAATTATTATTATTATTATTATTATTTTATTAAAATAATATTTTAAAAACTTTTTTTCTTTTTTTGACACCTGGGCTGCACATGCGTGCAGTCACGTTGATGACGTGATCTTTTTTTTATTTCATGATAATAATAATAATAATAATAATAATATAGAATTTTTAAAAAATGACTAAATTTTGACTTCCTTAGAATTTGATGAAATTTATCATCATAACTATATTTCCCAAGACAAATTCAATGAAGAAATCATCTAATCATTAGGGTTCTAAAAATGTTTAGATTATTTTTCCTTATTACAAAATTACCATTTTGCCCAATTTCCAGAAAAATCATATTATTTATTTATTCATTTTTCTTTTTTTTCTAGATTTCACAATGAGGAGATCTTCCTCGGTAATGACAATCAAGGATGACAACTACCTTATATGTCAAGAAAGCACTAAAGCATTTTCATGCTAATATGCTCTTCATCTGACAAACGAACACAATATTTGCCAAATACTTAAGAAATATCATCATACATAATGAAGTGAACCAACCCTAGAGTCTAAATATCTTTCTAAAAACTTAAGTTTATCTACTTAACTCAAGTCATTGTTACTTCTTTTTTGGTTAGTCAAAGTACCTACACACTCTATTAGGTTGATATCTAGACTTATATATATTTTTCTACTTATATGACTCATATACTTACATAACTTCATTAGATGAAAGATATTTGCTTAATGAGCTTTTGAGATCATATCACAAATAATAATTTTTGGAGCAATAAAAAAGTCACAATAACTTTTTGGTATCATTATTAGAAATTTTTTTGTATTATAGTTAACTTTAGTTTACATAAATATCCTTACAAAAGTATAAATTTGTTTCTAGTTGTTTGGATAATGATGATTAATTTGTATTTCTATTATATTTGTGTTTTTTATTTCATTTCTTTTGTTGGTTTTGTAGCCACTACATGCATATGAGCTGAAATTTTGGGACTAAGTTAACATCTCTAGACCAATAAATTGAAAGAACAAAGAAATCACTATGAGATAGAGCTAAGAGAGATTTTGGAATGAAATGGTAGCAATTGGTATCATCAAGGTGGTGAATGAAAAGCTATTTGACAACATAATGCTCACAATTCCTTGGGTGATTATTGAAGGCCACTATGATGGGCAGTTGCCATATGATTCAAATGCATCCAATACAAGAAAACTACTTTGACTTGAAGCTTAGTTTGATAGTAAGGGTGCAACACTGTCGATATGGTGGATGATTTTTAGATGGTTCAAATAGCAATGTCATAACTTTTTAGGAATTGTGCAACAATGTAAAGATGAATTAAGTTAGCCCTAATAATATATGATTGATACTTTTCTCATTTTGTTTGAGATACAGGGCTCAAACTAGTTCCAATTTTTATATATAGGCTTGATTGAAAGTTGGGATAAACTTATGCATATTTTTCTCACTAAGTTCTTTCCACCTCAAATTGTAGTTTCAAGATTAAACCTTCTACAATAGGCTGAATTAGATGATGAGATACATGAGTGATGTGGTCTCGAATAGTTCATCATGAACAAGTTATATTACCTATTTGAAGATGATAGAAACTGATATGTAAAGAATAACCACAAATCTTTGAATGAATGAGAAATTGAAAGGATCAGTAAGATGAAGTATTAGAGTTGAATAGATTTATGATAATAGAGACTAAAATGCATATGTCTTTCAACAAATTTGGAGCACAAATTGATAAGTGACCAAGTATGGTAAAAAAATCTATTTTAAATAGCATGAAATGATAGATTTTGATTTATTGTATCAAGTTGAGAAAGCTAATATTTTGTAGAACAAATAGTATGTATTTCAACCCAAAAATAATGCCCCCACATATTACCATCAGATTGAAATAAATCATAAAATTTTTTCATATGAAATTCATGGGAATGTGTAGTAGAATTTGGAATAATTATAGAAAAAAAGATTAAGAATAACTCAGAGAGATACCAAATTAAATAAGCTTTGAACTTCAATTACAACCACCTAAAAAGAGTAAAAAATCATCACTAGAAGATAATATTCTTAGCATACTCAAGAAGACAAAGAAGAGGAACAATCTATAGGAGAACTAGATGGAATGGAATGAAACTAGGCTAGAATATATGAATGTGGTGATGAATATTATAGAGAATCACCTTGGGTAACAAGAACCATCAATGAAGGAGAAGGGTTTACATGGGTTACTAAATAATAATAAGGTAGATTCAAAGAGGTGTTTGTCCATTTATCTCATAAGTGGCTAAAAGTTATAGGGGAAATAAACAAAAGTAAAGAAAAAAAGAGATACTAAAATAGAGAAAGAAGCTATGACTGATAATGTTGTGATTTTTACAAAGTCAAGTTACCCACCACCATGATTTTTTTGAGGTCATGACATATGATATTTTGATATTTTCCAAAATTGTGGCATCCATATAATTCACTATCCAACTCTTGCCCACGGACATTATACAAGAAGAAGTTGAGAAGGTGGAGCATATATAAATTACTAGAAGTGTTGAATAGAAGGATGTGCTAGAGAAAGAATATGCAAAAATTAAATTAAATCTTCAACAAAAATTTTCTTTTCTATTACAATTAGAAAGGAAAAGTTGGACAGATAATTTAAAAGATTTCTTAATATCTTTAGAAAATTGAACGTTAATATCTCATTCACCAAAACTCTATCTTAGATGCTCAATTATATAAAGTTCATGAAAGACATAATGAGTCGAAAAAAAAAGTTAGAGACATATGGAATGGTAAATATGACCAAGAAATATAGTATCATCATTCAACATAAATTCCTAAGAAAGCTGAAATATCCCAAGAGTTTTATGTTTTCATGTATTAACACTACAAGAAATTGGGGGTTTCACCCACACAAATTTACCCACACACATTATGTGTTGGTATTTTTTATTTATAGCCACGCATATTTATAAAATATGTGTGGATAAATTAAGTGTCAGTAACTAAGTGTAATAGGTAAAATTATGTGTGGGTAATTGTTTTTCCCACACATAAAATTGGCTCTAAAATTTTTCTCTAATTTTTTTAGTTTTGGAAGATAAATATTCCCACCATTATTTTGATGAGGTGGTGCTTATGTGGCATTAATTTTTTTAGGCACACATAAATATGTGTCGGTGACTAAATTTTTCACTAACATATATTTTGGCCAAAGGCGCCAACACTTGGCGCCCATTAGCCTGAAAAAGTGGCTAAAATTTAGCATTCTCAAAGTAAACTATTTTATCATTTCATTTCAATTGATGAAGAGGTGATTGATTATTTTGTCATTTAAACAATTCAAGCATTTTGATGCTAACATAAACTATTTTGTTTTAACATTTCATGTGTGGGAACAAGAAAATTTAGCAATCTCAAAGTAAAAAAAATAAATTTCTGAGCGATCCTATTATGTCAAATAAATTCAAAAATTTTTAATTTTTTGTAGTTAAACCCAAAACTGATTTAAAGAAAAAATGATCTCTTTAGTTTGATCTCTATATTGGTATGTACTTGTCTTTTCTATGAATTTTTATTACTTTTTTTCACAAGTGATTTGAAATAATTATGCATACTTTCTCAATATGCTTTCTTCTTCATTTTATGTATTCTTTTACTTTGATATTCAATTAAAACATTTTGGTTGTACTTCATGAATATTACATATCATTTGTAGACCATACGAGAGTGTCACCTTCTAGCTGCAAATCAAGTGATGAGTCTAGTTATGTGGTCAACCCTATTCTACTTATGTTCATTAATAAAAAAAATGAAAGGGTAAATTAGTATTTCTTACGTTGATTATATTTTAAAGTAATTATTTTCTATCCCATTTTTTTCTGATAATTATTTTAGATCCCAATTTTTTCTGGTAATTATTTTATATCCCATTTTTTCTATTAATAAGTTATATAATTTTAATTATTTTAAAATATAACACTTTAATATAGTTTTAGAATAATAAATATGGTTGGATATGATAACACAGATATGGGAATTAATTTAATTATAATAAGATAATGCCTACATTGGTGATAGTGATCCTATCACATAAAGGTGTTTCTGATAAAGAACCAATGTCATCGGTTAACACTCAAGACTCACTGGATTTCATAACAAGGTAAAAAAGTATTCTTCATTTGTTCTTCTTTTTTTATCGTACTCATGTCGTTCTTCATCACCTTGCTTGTCAGCATTACCGTCCATCTATTAAAACTAGCTTTTTGCTCGTTTACTTCCGTAGTAACTCTGGAAACCTCCAATCTTACATGGTTAGCTTCACCCGGAGCGCTTTCTATCTGCAGATTGTCTTTCTAATTGTTAAATTACATGTTTTCTTGTCTAGTGGAATTTCCTCTTTATCTTGCTGATTTTTTTTCTATTTCTCTGAAAATTATGTTTGATGCTTGATGGTTGATGCTTAATGGAAGGTATTGTGTTTCAATTTGAAACACATTACCTTGATGCCTTCGATTTTTGTGAGAAGAAGGAAAACTTGTTAGATTATTGCTATTTATCTGAAAATTATGATTGATGCCTTTGATTTTTGTTTCATGTTTGTCCTGAGCTCGGTTTGATGCTTGATGCCTTCGATTATGTTCCAATATGAGATGCATTTAAATAGTACATTTTCATTTGAATCTAAAACTACTCTCTGTTGAAAATTTTAACTCTGCTAATGAAATAATTTAACTCTGCTAATCAAACAATAATTGTCATATTAAATTGGAGAGATCTATTCTAATTTTAATTGAGATGTGGTGTAATATAGCTGTTTATACTCATACTTCATCTGCAACTACAAGAATTAGCACCCAATTATGCAATTTTAAGTGCGATGTGCAACCCATGGGTAGTTCATCTGAAGCACTATGTATATGTTCAACTTTTTATTTTTATTTGTAGTGTTATGATATGGCTCGTGATTGGATGAAGGATTGAAATCAAGTATCTGCTCAATATATGGATGGGGTAGATGAATTTATTACGGTAGAAAAATGAAGTCTTAATTCGAATGGGTTAACTTTATGCCCATGCATTAATTGTGTAAATCGAAAGATGTAAAATATAGATGTGATAAGAGCACATTTAATTAGAGTTGGAATTGATGATTCGTACACTCGATGGGTTAATCATGGTGAGGATGAAATTGAGGATTATGAGGAGGATGATTATCAAATGGAAGAGTTTAGGAATGAGCATGATGGCTTAGGAGCTGGATTGTATGATGCGACCAGTATAAACTTTGTTAATATTGGATCAGCAAGTGAGTTCATTGGAGATGAACGACCTGCAACAGAACAAGCTCAGTATGAGAGTTTGTATAAAGCTCATAATAATCCTTTGTATAAAGATTGTAAAAGTTTTATAGCATTAACAATTATTGTGAAGTTGATGAACATAAAAGTGATGAATAAGTGGAGTGATAACTCATTTGACATGTTATTAAAGTTGTTCAATGATATGCTACCTAAAGGTAATAATTTCTCAGAGAGCAACATTGATGCAAGGAGGTTGCTTTGTGATGTCGGTTTGGGTTATGAGAATATTGATGTATGTCAATATGATTGTGCTTTTTTTATGGTGAATATGCTACTACCACAATATGCCCTATTTGCAAGTCTAAGCATTATGTTTGCCACAAAATCCCACACAAAAGGCTACGATACTTTCCTATCACACCTTGTTTGAAGCGGTTGTACAGATCATGACACACAGCTAAGGATATGTGTTGGCATAAAGAAAAACGTGTTGAAGAGTTTGGGGTATTGCGTCATCCTGGAGATGGGGAGGCATGGAAACACTTTGATGAATTGTATCCTGACTTTGTTGTTGATTCAAGAAATGTACGGATGAGGTTGGCTTCTGATGGATTCAATCTATTTTGTAATATGACAACTACACATAGTATGTGGCATGTCATTCTAATGCCTTATAACATGGTACCCTGGCATTCAATGCATAAGAGCAACTATTTGTTGACCTTGTTGATTCCATGGCCAAAGTCTCCTGGTAAGAATTTTGATGTCTTCTTAAGGCTACTTATGGAGGAGCTAAAAATGTTGTGGAGTAATGGAGTTGAGGCATTTGATGAGTACTCTCAATCAAATTTTACTCTTCGTGCAGTAGTTTTGTGGATAATTAGTGATTTTTTTGCTTATGCTTATCTGATTGGATGGAGTACCATGGGTAAGTTGGCATGTCCAGTTTGCCTTGAGGATACACCATATAAACAACTTCGAGATAAACAATGGTATACGGGTCATCGTTGTTTTTTGCATAAAAACCATCCATGGAGAAGGAATGTAGAGTATGATAGAAAACATGAAAATAGGGATCCACCTCGTCAATTTTCTAGGGATGATATTCTTTTGCAATTAGAGGGAATTCCTATAAAATAGCTTGGTAAAGTACCTAATAATGTTGATAGAGAATATAAACGTAGTATTGATGAGTTGAATTGGTCTAAGAAGAGTATCTTTTTTGAGCTACCATATTGGTCAAAGTTATTGCTACGCCATAACTTTGATGTCATGTATATATAAAAAAAATGTTTGCGACAACATTATTGGGACCTTGTTGGATGATCCTTTGAAGTCGAAAGATACAGGGGGGGGCAAGGTTAGACTTGAGAGATCTTAAGATAAAAGAAGATTTATGGTTGAATGAGCACAATGATAAATATGTAAAGCCTCAAGCTAATTACACGTTGACTAAAGGAGAATGTGTAGGCTTTTGTGATTTTATCAAGTCTATTCGATTATTAGATGGGTATGCCTCAAACATTAGTCGATGTATTACCGACTCTAATAAACTTGGAGGAATGAAAACACATGATTGTCATGTGCTGCTTTAGAAGATACTACCAGTTTCTATTCGTCCATATTTGGAAAAGAGAATACATGGTTCATTGATTGAATTTTGTCAATTTTTTCAAAAGCTATGTGCCAAAACTCTTTATGTGGATGAGCTTAAGAAAATGAGGTCGGGGATTGTTACTATATTATGCAAGCTTGAAAAGATATTCCCTCCATCATTCTTTACAATTATGGTTTACCTACGTGTTCATTTGCCTGATCAAGCATTATTAGGTGGATCAGTATGCCAAAGATGGATGTTTGGTGTGGAACGTCACATGGGTACATACAAGAATTATGTTCGTAACTTTGCACGCCCAGACGGTTCAATTGCTGAGGCATATGTGGTTGATGAGGCAGGTATTTTTATTATCAAGATACATACATAATATTGAGACAAGATTCACAAATTTAGAGTGCAATTGGGATGTAACTACCACAAAGTATAAGTTAGATATATTCAATAATATAATTCATACAATGAGGACACCTTTGTTTTCTAAGCTTGGGGCAAACAATCAAGTGGCGCAATGGTACATTCTAAACAATTGTGGAGAAGAACTCAATCATTATTTCATGTGAGTTTTTATATTTAACCAACTACTTTTAATGCATAATTATGATTAATGTTTCTATAAGTGCTCATATCATATTTATTATAGTGAGCATAAAGAAATATTACGTTCAAGAAATATACGAGAGGAAGATCTCGATGTAGTACAGAAAGAAAAATTTGCTTCTTGGTTTAAGGCTAAAGTAAACATGTCAAATATTCACTCTTTTCAATAGATAAAATAATATAATTTCTAATAAAATATTTTTATAAATGACTATGCTTAAGATTAATGGTGACCCTGAAGCAACTGATGATTTATACTCATTTTCACAATATGCGGATGATCGCTGCACATCAAGGCATAGTTGCATTATGAATGGCGTTCGATTTTGTTGCAAAATTCGTGATGATAAGTTCAAGACACAATGCAGTGGCATTTGTACGGGGGCTGATGAGGAGAGCGGAAACCTCATATATTATGGTGTTTTAATTGAAATTCTAGAATTGGATTTTATCCTTCAGCGTAAGGTGTTCATGTTTAGATGTAAGTGGTACAATACTGACCCTCGAGGTAAAAGAATAGTGGTCGAGCATAATTTGACATCACATAACACTAATTTTGAATGGTATGCTGAAGATCCATTTATTTTAGCTATTCAAGCTCAACATGTGTTTTACCTAAGATATCAAAGTCGATAATATAATTGGATGGTTGTACAAAAGGTTAACCATCGAAATATATATGAAGTACTCGAGCCTGATGATGATGATGATGATGATGTTGTTGATGATGATGAGATTAGTGATGATGAATATGTTAGTAATGAGATTTTTCCAGAAAAAGAATCTAATGAGTTACCACCATTTCAACCAGCAGAGGAGGTAGTTGAAACATCTATGTTGGCTCGACAAGATATTGAACCGATAACTCTACCTAACAAATTGGTGATTGAGCTATGCATTGATCAAGACTTTATCAATAACCAAGATGAGTACATAGGCGAGGATGTTGCTTAATGATGATGATGGAAGATTGTTTTTTAATAATGTACTAATGAATGAAGACGTGAGCAATTATGATTCAGATGATGACAATGATCTTGATGATGATGATGATTCATTATTTCATGTAATTATATTTTTATAATTAACACTATACATGTGATTTTATTTAACTTTGGTACATTTGAGATGAATTTTTTCAAATAATAATAAATATACATTATAGTTTTTTTTGTGCATGGCTCCGATTGGACGAAGGGGAGGACGGAGGGGAGGATGGATTGGAGGACAGGCATCTAGTGATTTACATGATGGTATTAACATTTATAATTTATTATTTCAATCTTTCTATTATTTAGTTTGATAATTATAATTGATTTTTTTCACTAGAGATTCTACTCATGAGCCCATAACACTTGCACCTACATCCGTGGTTACACCTGTTCAACTTGTATATGCACCATTAAACACATCTTCTACTTCAATTGGTATGATATCATTTCTTTCTTACTTTTCATATTTGTATATGTTATAAATTAATTATTTTTTGTCTATTTATTTGTTAGAATCTACTGATGCCCCTCCTGCACACCCACATGCATCGGTAAACACTTCTAATTTGAATGTTAGAGGAGCCACTTGTGGGCGAGGTACTCGGGTTGCTAAAAAGGCTACTAAATCTAGATTAACTGTGGCTTTTGATTTTGCACTCAATCAAGCAATTTGTGATAATGCTGAGTGATTCAACAATGAGATTGGGTATATTGTTCGCAACCATTGTAGCTTTGCATACAAGGAGTGGAGGCTTGTGCCACCTGGTGTTAGGGTTCCTCTTTGTGATCGCCTACTTGTAAGTAATTTTATTTTATCTCATTTTTAGTTTTATTTTTTATATTAATTTTGATGATATCATTTTGGTTTTGTAGAGTACATTTGATATTGATGTCACTAATGCAAGAGTGATAAAGGTCATTGATGGGCAAATGCAACGAGCATGGAGAGGCCACAAATATAAACTACATAATCATTTCAAAGTGGTTGGAAAAGAGCAAGATCTAATTAAGGCCAAGAATAAGTGCCCAGATGAAGTGAGCCAAGAGAATTGAAATTTCCTTTGTGATCACTGGTCGGATCCCACTTATAAGGTAATCATTTAGACATTTTTTTTTTGGTTTCAAGTACATGTATTTCACTAATTGAGTTTGATTTTTTAGGATCGAGCACAAAATAATGCAGATAGTCGTGGAAAAAAGGAATTTAGATTCTAGAAATGGCTCAACATCTACTGCACGTCATCATGTTAGTCGTGGGATTGATTTGGATGCTCCAATAGGTCACATTGAGACATGGTGTCTTCGACATTGGCACTTAGAGCATGGGTGGACATCTTCTGATTTAGAGGCCAAATATGTGTAATATTTTTGTCAATGTTTTTATAATATTTGATATTAATATCTTAAAATGATGATTATTTTGATAATATTTAATATTAATATCTTAAAATGATTATATGTAGGAAGAGATGTTGCAACTTAGGCAAGATAATCCTCTATAGAAGATGACTGATAAAGACATTTTAGAAAAAGTCATTGGTCGTCATTCTATTTGTCTATTTAGTTTGGGCAGATATCCTAATAATTCTCAAATGACAAGCACTAGAGAGGATCCATGATGTCCTTCTTATGATGAGTTGATGGAGCAAGTGAACAAGTACAAATCTGAAGTTTATGAGCTTCGTGGTAATGTAAACTTGATGTTAGAGGCATTTATTGCGAAAAACATTTTGCCACCTCTGCCCTCACATCCACCTATATTTGATCACAATTCTGGACATGCAGATTGACATCGTTTTGACAGATTCCACTAATCAATCTCAGAGTTTTTGGATGAGACTCATTAGATTTCTATCTTATATTTCTATGTTATTTGTATTGATTTATGCATCTCGACTTATTTAGCTTGTTTTAGAACTTCCATGACTTTGTTTTAGTTTATTTAGAATTTTTATGACTTTGTTTGTTCTAATTAACATTTGGATTTTATGATTTCTATTTAAATGTCAATTTATAATATTTAAATTATATTTTATAAATAGTAAACAAAATTATCACCAACACATTGAAATTTATTTACCCACATATTATATATTCAGCCAAATATATTAGTTAAATAATATTTTAATTTAATTTTTAAAAAATAATTACCCACACATAATAATACTTTTACCCACACATATATTTACATTATGTGAAACACACTATTGTCACATCATTGCCATGTCATCGCCACATTACTATTACATCACCAACTTCATGCCATGTGGTCAAACATGTCAACGCCATGTCATTGCCACATCATCTTCTACATTAGATGCCATGTCATTTTTACAAATTTTTAAATAAAATGTCCGCACATAATTTTATTTTATCCACATATATATGTGTGGGTGAAATTAATGGTTTTATCCACACATATTATTATGTGTGGGGAAAAACTTTTTTCTACAACCTTTTACCAACACATTGGTACATTTTTTTTATGTGTGGGTAAAAATTATATCCCACATATAATAAAGCCTTACCCACACATAGTATGTGTGGGTGAACCCCCCAATTTCTTGTAGTGTAATACTTCGGCTCAAGTATTATTCTAATCTCTCTCTCACTTCAAATGGCTGACTAATTGATCAAGTTTTTTAGAGGTATTATTGAAGATGTATTGGTGAATATTGCAAAATTAAAATTTTTTATGGAGTTTGTTTTTCTAGACATGGAAGAAGATAGATATACTCCATTAATCTTAGGATAGTCATTTTTAACCATTATACATACATTAATATATGACGTGAAGAAAGAATTCAAATTTCAAGTGGCAAAAGAATAAGAGAAGTTCAACCCTAACAAGAGCCTATGAATTATAGATGATGATGATGAGTAAGATTACTAGAGAACAAATAGTCTCATATGCACCTCCATGAGGTGAAATTTAGACTTCAAATGAAGACTTCATGAAAGAATTTTGGCCCAAATAAGACAAAGAAGGTTGCAATGTTATTTTTTTTTGACATATATTATAAGTGAAGATGAAGAAGAAGACTACTATAAAGTTACAATACTCTTCAAAATAGTGATTTTATAATGAATGAAAAGAAACAACTCCAAAGATACAAAAGAAAATGTTGAAATAATAAAATTCCTAATTTAAGAAAAAAAAAACATGAAGAAATAATCGAAAATATTTTCGAGATTACAGAAGGATTACAAATGAATGAAAATCCATAACTAAGTTGATTTCTTGGAAGAGAAAGATGAGTTGGAGACCATAATCAATGAACACCTGAAGCAAGATGAAGAGTTAGCATATGTAATAATGAAAGTCATGACTTTTAAAGAAATCATGATTTTACTTGGTGAACCAATAAAAAACGTCATGATGAAAGACGATGCCATGATGTTTAAAAAATAGAAGGTTAACAAAGAGGTCTTGGCTTTTTTCGAATCCATGAAAAATGGGATCTAAAAAAAATTTTTTGAAACCATGACTTAACAATAAGTTATAGACTTATCAAAGTCACGACTTCTCGCAAAGTCATGACTTAACAATAACTTAACAATATGCTTAACAAAGTCTTAACAATAACTTCTCACAAAGTCATGTCATCCATGAAAAAATATTCTGATGGAGACACTCTAGCAGATGACATGATGTTTAAAAAGAATTCAGGATGACAACTATAAGAGAAATACTACACTAAGAAGTTTGCCTTTTTAGCTAAAAGTATAGAAAAAATTGGAGATCCAATGATGGTCTAGTTATAGATGTTTAATGTAGCACTGTCTAGTAGGCAAGACAAGAATTTATTTTTGCACTATGTATTGTAATAAATATTTTTAATTTATACATAAACATTCAAAATCTTGTATAATATATACATTTAAATAGAAATCATGACACTCAAATACTTGTATTATATAAACATTTAAACAAAAGTTATGATGCTCAAATTTATCACAACACTCAAATCTAAACATGACTTTCCATTTTAAAGAAAAGTCATGGTCGTACAAAAAGTCATGGAAACATTTTAATTGGCTATGACTTAACCCTAACCCTATCTAAAGTTATAATCATATGTTTTATGACATGTTTCTTTCTTCTTCTTCTCCACTTCGATGAAATTCACTATAAATTTATTTTTTAAAGATTTGAGCTATCATGGAAGTGGAGACTTTAATTTCAATGCTAAATGCAAGAATAGATGAGACTGAGGCAAGTCCCAAGGTCAAATACAAGTGAAAAATGTAATCCACCATCTGGACTTCTTTCAAAGTCATTGTATTTTTTTTTCTAAAGAATGGAAGAGATGTATGACTTCTATTCTAACCAAGACAAGTTTTATAGGAGAGTGAGAGTTTAGCAAGTTCATTCAACCTTTTTTAGTAGAAGATAGAGAGGATAAATTATAACCAACTATGTTGTACATATGAAATGAGGAAACACAATAATAGTAACAAAGTTTTACTCCAATTTAGAAGACATGCAAGACAAGTGGTACTATATACAAGAAGTTTAGGTGTGCTTCAATGAAAAGTTTATCAACAAAGTATTTGAATTGAAAGGGAACATGGATAGGGTGACCATTAAATTTTTAAAGATAAACATAAACTATAATATTCATATTATACAAAAAAGTATAATATGCATATTATACAATGGTGTATAATGCCTATGATTCATAATATGCATATTGCACATCATACTTTTTTTTCTTCAAATGTATAATAAATCCAATTGATGTATTAGAATGGAAGAAAAATATGCATATTATACATCTTTTAAGCTTTTAAGCTTAAAAGCATAAAATTTAATTATTACTTTCTGCATACTTTTTATCTCAACATTCAACCCCAAAACCATACTTGTTCCATTCACAAGTTATTTAAACGTCTACTCCTTTTAGGTAGAGTGTCAACTACCTTTGACAATTAAATTTGAGCATGCATTTTTATTTTCTAATCTATAATATCATAATGTTGTGAAATAATATGGTAATAATTGTGTTTCTATATTTACCCATTAAGTAGCATCGCATTTAGATACACTATGACACTCAAACCTAGGTATAGCAAACACTTAAGTTTAATAAATAAAAAATTTGTTTTTAAAGAGTGAGATTAATTGCCCATGGATCAGCAATAGCTTTCATGTGAGAGTTTGTTTGGTATATCAAATACAAAATAATTATTAGTTCTTTTGGTGATTATTCTTCATTAGTTTGCATTAAAAATATTATTAAATAAAATGATTAAATGAAATTATAGTTTTGATGGATTATAAAAAATAGTAATGAAATCTAATAGTTTAGTGTGAAATAAAATACTTTGAAAAATTATTGATAAGTGTAAAACAAAAGGTCATATAAAGTCATTGTATTTATCATATTTTGACTTAGTTACACCTTCAAAATAATATAGAGTAATTTGGTGTGCATTCTTGGTAAAAACTTTATATAATTAGTTATGATAATATTCATATGCAACAACTTCTTTTTATTCTACTTTGTGTTCTTATTTTTCATATTTTTATTCTTTTTATTTTTCTTTCTTTTTTTTTCTTTTTTCTTTTCTTTTCTTTTCTAGGTTGTGATATATAAAAACAAAGAAGTTGTGATAATATTCATATGCGACAACAATGAAATTGTTGCGTTCTTATCTAAAACTTTATATAATTAGTTGATGTCAAAATGATGTCGAAATATGGCATGATATTGTTGATACATGTTTTGTTTTTTAGATGGACATGTTGTACTTGTAGCATTTTTTGTTAGCCATGAGAATTTACTAGGTTGTGAACATTAAACACCAAAGTTTTTATTTGGGTTTAAAAATAGTAGTGAACAAAAGAAATGATAAAATACCTAATAAAAACCTACTTAAGTTCTACATTATACATTTTGAATATGTTTGTACATATCAATTTCAATATTTATTTTTAGTTTGTTTGACATAATAATTTCATTGTTTCCATATAATTAGTAATTAATTTATGCATTAAATAACACTTAATTATTTTCAATCTGTTACTCAATAGTCATTATTGTGTATTCATCATCATATGATAACTAACAAATCCACATTACAATTAAAAAATTAAATATCAATATCTGAAAAACTTCAAGATATCTTTTGGGGAACTCAATCAAGGTCTCTACTATTATGAGATTCTTTTATCTCAACCTTTAAAAAATATGTTCTCATTTTGATGTCAATTTTTTTCATGGAAACAATTATATTTTTTCTAGTACCATGAAGATAATTTTATCCTCATGGATTTTGATTGTTAAAGTGTTCCTCATCAAAACTTTAATTTAACAAAATTTAAAATTGAGAAATAAAAAAATATGTAGTTATCCATTTTTTGATAACAATTAGGATTTCCCAATGTAGCACACGAAATCCTAATTCAAGAAGCTAAAGCTGCTTATTTGCGAAAAAAAACAGCAAAACATTGATCCCATGAAATGATATATTATTGAGTCTTTCTTGTTAAAAAAATATAAAATATAGCAAAATATTATCGTTCTACATTGAAATTGAACCATTTTCAATTCTAGAAAATATTCATGGGGGCACTAACTTAATAATAGCCATAAAAACAATATTACATGGTATAATAAAAATATACATTATAATAATAATTTGAAGATAGAAAATTTAACACTAAAATAATAAAATAAACAATATAATAAATGAAACACAAGATAAATGGATTTGGGATTGGGATGATTACAATGGAGGAAAAATCTTCTTTTATAGAATAAAAATTAGAAATCCCAAATAATTCTTTGATGTGGACCAAGTGAAATTTCACTTGCACACTTAAATTCTCATTAAAGATATTACATTGTTGACCTATCCACTTAATGCCCATTAATGATATTACATTCTCACACTTAAAATTCATCTTCCTCACTTGTCAACTCCATGCTTGCTTATATTTTTGCTAAGCCACTAGAAGTTCTATATCATACAACTTATTGAAATTAATCAGCTTAGTCATAATATCTATTAGGTTCTTATCAGTATGAATCTTTTGCATATCCATACTTCTTACTTCTACATTTTCTTATACAAATTGATATTATACTCGATATGTTTTATCTTTAAGTAAAATATTAGATTCTGTGTTTAAGTATAGAGCACTCTAACTATCACAAAATAAATAATTTTATTTTGTTTGTGTCTAACTCTTCCAATAGCATCTACAACTAGATTACCTTTTTATTAGCTTATGTAGCTACAATATACTTTATTTTTATTGAAGAAGAAGATATAATAGATTATAGCTTTGAAACCTAACTTATAGCTCCTCCAACAAGATTAATAATATATCTCATGATAGACTTACTATTATCTATATCACCAGCATAGTCTCTAACAACATAGACTCTAATAATAAGGTCTAAACATCTATAACATAATATAATGTTTGAGGTTTCTCTAATGAATTTTAGAACCCTATTCATAGAACTCAGATACTTTATGCTAGAATTTTCCAAGAATCGACAAATAATTCTCATAGCCTATGTAATATCTAGTCTTATACAAATCATAGTGAACATCAACCTTCTCATTCTGATGCATATGGTATCCAAGATATCTCTCCTCTCTTTTTCAATACTAGGATACATACTTGAAAATAATTTGAAATTAACAAGAAGTGAGGTATAAATTGGTTAACTACCTTACATGTTGAAATATTACAAGATTTTGTTAGGAATTTTTTTTTTAAATGCCAAATCTTTTTATTTTTTTTTCCTCTCTAAATATATATTCCTAGAATCTTATTTGCTAGTCTCAAATCTTTCATATCAAGCTACCTATCAAATTATACCTTAGCTTTTTAATGTTGATATCTATTGATACCTACTACCAATATGTCATCCAATACAGTAATATAATAATAAAGTTATTTTTTCCACTCAAACCTTTTCTAGTATGTATAATGGTCTAAACTAGGTCTATTATACTCAAATCTAATGATGAAGTAATCACATATTATACTAATATCCCGACCCCTATTTGAGATCGTATAAAGATTTCTCTAGCCTATAAACTATGTTATTATTGGATTCAATAAAACTTTCTAGTTAGAGCATATTTTTTTCTTCATGTTCTCCATGAATAAATATAGTTTTGACATTCAACCTCCAATTGTAAATCAAACATAATGCACAAATTTAGTCGATGCTTTCTTTCTAAGCATATCCCTACATCATCAATCTTGCACGATATCATTCTACTTGATCATTATTATCATACTTGATCTTTTAGATTCATTTGGTTCCAATAGATTTACTTCCTTGTGGTAATGGTACTAGAATTTAAGTCTTACGATTGTGTAGAGATTCAATTTCTTCCTCCATTGCTTTTATCCATAAAGATGCATCTAAGCTAAAATCTTAATGGTTTTTCATTCCCTGTTAGAAGATAATATGCAATATTTTTCTTAATAACATACTCTGAATGTCGAGCTGATATATTTATATCATGAGTTGGTTTACTAACTTTTAGAGGCTAATATTTGACTTGTTATTATAACTTGTGCCCTAGTGCTTTCTCTTTAAATATTGGAGTTTTTTGTATTAGATGATTTTCTACTTTTATAGTTAATGTTAATAAAATTTATTCCAAATATAATCATTTTCGATCATTTTTTGTAGTTGATTATCTAAAAACATTACATCTCTACTAATAATTACCTTGAGAATAATAGGATTTCATAGGTAATTCCCATTTACTCCTTTAGCATATCCTAAGAATATATACTTTCTGAATTTCAAATCCAACTTTATTCTTTTTTGGGTATTTTATATTATATATGCAAGGCATCCAAAAAAGTATAAAGTATAATAATCTACTAGCATTCTTGTTCGCATAACCATTAGGGTCTTTTAAACCAAATTATAGTTAATGGTAACTGATTTATCACATAACATGTGATATTGACTGCTTTCACCCAAAAAGAGTTGGAAAGACTTACAGTCCTCAACATTATTCTCATTCATTCAACAAGAGCTTTATTCATCCATTTAGCCACTCCATATTATTATTGCATGTATGTGACTATAAACTAGAATGTGATATTATTCTACTTATAAAGAAAAAAAATCAACATATGTATACTTTCTTCTAATATTTATTCATCAACACTTAATCTTTTTCCTAGATTTAAGTTTCATCCAACCATTGAAGTCTTTAAAAACTAGAAATGAATCTGACTTTTTCTTGAATGGATACGCCCAATATCTTTATGAATAATCATCAATTAAAGACAAAAAAAATATGTGCTCCTCCTTTAGACATTTTTGATGATTATCATATATTAGAATGAATTAAATCTAGAATATAGATATACTTACTTCTAACAATTGATCTACTGAACTCTAATCTATCCTGCTTACTTGTAACATGATGCTCACAAACAGATAGATCTATTGATTTAAGCTCTAGAAATAATTTTTTATAAGAGAGAATCTTTAAATATTATTTTGATGTTACCTAGTTTGAAATACCAATTATCATTAACTCTTGTCATTTGTTAAGTGATGCAAGTCATGCATCATTTTTTTATATTATTTCTCTTTTAAGTATGAATAGATTTACCATAATCTTTTTTCCCTTCATAATTACAAGCACACCTCTCACAAATTTTATAATCTCATTCACAATATGGATCTTGCATCTAAGATAATCTCTTTGTCCTAAAGGTGAGATTTTTCTCCAAGTCTTTCACATGTCATACCTTTTGATAGGTGTTAATTATACCATCAAATATTTTTAATTTTCATAGTATCAATATCAACAATATTCAAAGCATGATCATCATTAATTTATATTGATTAATTCATATTTGTGAAATCATTCTCTTTGAAATATCATGTGCCAAGAAGCTCTCGTGTCTAAGAACTAAACATCACTAGCTATAATATCATTGAATACTAGATAATCCATAAGAACATTGTTCATTAGATTGATAATGAATTAATTATATGAACCAGGTAGATTTATAAGAAAAATTTTAACATACCCAACTTCGTCTATTTTATGACCCAATATAGTAAGTTGAGAAATTGAATATTCAAAGTCTTAATATAGTTAGTAATCATAATGGATTTCCTCATTCGATGAGTGTAGAGTTAGTTTAAAAAAAATTCTTATTGTAAAGTTTCTTTACCTCATACAATTTTATGAGAGTCTCCTAAATTTTTGTTTCCATATTTTTTCCACCACATTCAATAGTACCCAATCAGCTAGTGTCAACTATAGATCAGCAATCACATTAGTATCTATTTCATTCTACTTATCTTCAATAATCCTGATAAATAATTTTCTAATTATATCTAAGCAATTATCATTCCTCAAAATAATCTTGATTTTCATTTTCTATAATAAAAAATTACTCTCATTAAATTTGTTTATTTTTAATTTTAGTATCATTTATTTTACTTTTATAGTAAATAATAGTAGTAATTATTTATGTTAATATACTAAAAAAGTTTAAAGGTAGGTGGTGATGTGCAATATCATTTAAAATATCATTGATCTTGAGATTCTTATCAAAATTTAAACAGAACTTTCATGGACATGAATTATCCTTAAAAATACTATTCTAAATCATTGTTCTGATACCATTGTTATAAAAATAGAACTCGCGTCAATTATTTAAAAATTAAAAATTCAAACTCAAAATAAAAAAATAAATAAGACAATAAATGAAACAAGTTAAAAGAGATTTGAGATACATGTGTCAAATGGGCTATGCGGCCCGGGCCCAACCCAAAGCCTAGCATGGTTCAGGTGTGCCTAACCTTGCATGGCACACTACAATAACATGCCTGGGCCCATGCAAGGTGGACCCTCGACACAAATTATGTCATGCCATGCCGAGGGTATTTGGCCCGTGGGCCGTGCCGAGCTTGCCCTCCAAGAAATTAAGTCATGTCAAGCACGGCATGGTACTATAATGCACCGTGCTAGGTATGGTATAGTACTCTAGCATGCCATGCTTGGCATGACACGCTAGCCCGGTCGAGCAAAAAAAAGGATTGGGCTAGCTCGGCCCGTTTGAGACCTCTAATTTGGGATTGGAATGAATTACAATGAAGGATAAACCTTCTTTTATGTAATAAAAATCATAAATCTCAAAAGGATTTCTGATGTGAGTAATGTAAACTTTTATTTACCCACTAAAATGCTCATTTATGATAGTATAGTATTCGCTTGCTCACTTAAATACCCAATAATGAGGTTGCAAATGTTTATTGTTAATTAAATACTTAATAATTTTATTTTGAATTTTAATTTTTTTTAATGATGTAGTTTCATTTAGCTATGATTAATTAGCAAATATCACATGTTAAGTTGTAATTCATATTTATTTTAAAATTAGTATTTTAAAATATTAGGTGCAACTCTCATATTTCGAAGAATTGTTTTTCTAGTCCTCAACATTTTTTAACTATTTGCTTTTCATTATTTTGTCTAGATTTTCTTTAACTAATTTTTTATCAACACTTAAGTAATCTCATTTGTTATGATAACATCTTGTGTTTAGCTCAACAATTGCTTGCCCTTTACTTTGTTAGAAGTTGTTTCCCAAATATATATGAACAACTCATGCATTCAACAATTATTTTTTTAACGAGAACAATTGAATAGCAACTAAATCATTACAAATAGCTTACTGGAGGCAAGACGATGTAATATTGTGTTTATAATGTGTTTTATTTATTAGAATCATTTTTTTACAAGTTTATGTTTTTTTGAATATGTATCAATAACATTGAGAAATTATTATTTTGGTACACCAAACATAAAGTATTTCAAACAAAAGTTTTCAAAATTAAATAAAAGTGCATCAAACTCAAAAAGTATTAAGTTTTGGTGCACTTAAATTTAACAACTTCATTTCACCACCCAATAGTTTAAATAATATTTAAATCTTGATTTTGGAATTCGCAAACTACTTATTTGAATTTGGAAACCATATTTTCTCAATCAATGATTTTTAAAATTTTAAATCCTTATTCATGCTGGAGTAATAGAGGTTCCAATGCGTGACCACCATTAAAAATGAATGCCATAAACTTGTCACATGCATCAAATCAAATAATAAATGAAAATACAGACACACACACACACCCACCCACCCACATAATGAATAGATATAAAGATAGATATTGTGTGTGTGTTTTTTTTGTGTGTGTTTGTGTTAACATAGATATATATTTATATGTTTATATATATATATATATATATATATGTTTATAGATTTATATATTTGTGTGTGTGTGTATTGCTATGTACACACACACACACACACACATGCACACACACACACACACACACACACACACACACACACACACATATATATATATATATATATATAAACACATTATTATATATATTTATATATGTTTATACATACATATATATATTTATGTTTATAGATTTATATATATTTCTATATATCTAAAAATATTTAATATAATTATATATATATTTTTTATTCATATGTGTATAGATATAAATATTATTATTTAATAATTGACTATTGCTTATGATAGGATGGTGTTGTGTATTTTATAATTATAGGTAACATGTTCGAATTTTTGTTTTTCTACAATGAAAGAATATTGAAAATTTTAAAAACTATATTTTAAAGAAATGTAGTTTCAGAATTCGAATTCTAAAAATGAGATTTAAAGGTTTTTTAAAATTTTGCCGGGCAAAATTATATATGTTTATAGACTTGTATATATTTTTATATAACTACAAATATTTATATATAAATTATATATATGTTTCAATTCATATGTGTACGGATATAAATATTATTGTTTAATATTTGAATGTTGCTTATGATAGGATGGTGTTGTGTATTTTATAATTGTAGGGCACACGTTCGAATCTTTGTTTCTCTAGAATGAATGAATATTGAAAATTTTAAATACTATATTTCAAGGAAATGTGGTTTCCAAATTCAAATTCTAAAAATGAGATTTAAAGGTTTTTTATAATTTTGCAGGGAAAACCAGTATACACACACACACACACACATATTTATTTATTTATTTTTATTTATGTTTTATTGATTTATATATTTTTATATCTCTGCACATATTTATAGGTAATTATATATATGTTTCTATTCATATGTGTATAGATATAAATATTATTGTTTGGTGTTTTGATTGTTGCTTATGATAGTGTGAAATCCTGAAAAAAAATGAAGAAATAAATAATATGATTTTGCTTCTGGAAAAAAAATGGGCAAAATAATAATTTTGAAAAAAGAAAAATAATCTGAAAATTTTAGATTCCTAATGATAATGTGAATTTCGTTATAGAATTCGTCTTAAAAAATATAGCTACGGTGACAAATTTCGTCAAATTCTGAGGAAGTCAAAATTTCATTATTTTTTTAATTTATTTAAATAATTATTAAAATAAATAAATAAATAAATAAAATAGAAGCAGCAAACTACACCATGACGTCAGCAACTATTTGAACCATGCATGGTTATGTGTCAAAAAAATTTGTAATAATAATAATTTTAATTAAATTAAAAAAATATCGGGAAACCAAAAAAATGAGATGATGCCTGACGGGGAAATAATAGACCATATTACATGGGAAAAAGATACAGAGTATAGAGGAAAAAAAATAAAAGATTCGTTGATTTTCTTTTGACCGTAATGGATTATTCTGGTGTCAGAATAGTATAGTCCAAGAACTAAAGTTGATCTACGCGACTAGATCTTCAGGTTTATATCAAATTTATAAAGTTTCCATGAAATTTTCTAGAAGGTTGTTGTTTTCCCCTATCGGAATTTCTTTCTATTTAAAGGCTATATATAATCATATTTTATATTTCAATTAGAATTATTAGAAATGTCATTGGAAATAGTTAATCAGTGAAAAGTTTCTATGTTTCGTTTAGTAAAATTTAGTGCAAGTGAATTGGGTTTGAATTATTATAACTGTGTCTAAAACATCGTTTAATCACATATGACATAATTCTATTTCATTTGCACGAGAACATTCCATATAAATGGGTGGGTGCATGATATATATATATATATATACACACACACACACACATACACACACACGCACACACACATAAAGGTATATGGATTATATTTGGCAAGTTAGAATTGGGACAACGTCTATACTGAGTTACACAATATTTTTTTCTGGAGCATGGCTAATATAAATATACGAACTAAAATTGGGATAACGTTCAGGCTGAGTTATGTGGTAATTTTTGGAAAATATCCAAGGAAAAAAATATTTTATCGGAAAATGTCCAATATGTTTTTTGTAGGATGTCCATATTTCTTTGAGTATATCTAAGAAAAACATATTTTGTTCAGAGAAATGTTCAATATGCTTTTCAAAGGATGTCCATATTTTTCAGAATAATTCCAAAAAAATAAATATTTTTATAAAAATATATATAATATCACATTTTCCTTCGGCATGTGTGAGGGAGTCGATGGGACACTCGAAATTTGGGCATATAAATATTTTATTCATAATTACATTCATGTAAATATTATACTTGAGTGAGTATTGATATATATGCATAATGTTTTATGTGCACTTAGATAGAGAGTAGCCATGTAGGAGTTTACCTCTATTGAGTTTTGCTCACTCCATTGCGAGACCACTTTCATGACAAGTCCATAACAAATGATAAATCCACATGTGAAGGAAATCTGATTATGGCTAAATTAATATATTATGTGTTTTTTTATTTCGCTGAGAAAATAAAAGAAAAAAAATGTGTATGCTATATTTGAAAAAAAATTATTTTATTGCACATTTTGTTGTGTGATGGAATATAATGGGACCCACTGGAGGATGGGGTGTCATATCTTGGTATGAGAGATTAGGTAAATGATTAGCTATAACTCAGAAATTAGTACAAGTTCTATAATGTGGTAGAAAAGTTTAGATATATAAATATCTAATAATCAGGGTAAAAAAGGAATACTAGGGTAAAGAAACATAAACTTAATAGTTCAAAAAATGAAAAGATATTTTCAAAAAGAAAAGTCTATATGTGCACTAATAATAGGGAATGACTGTGATTCTTAAATTATTATTTGACTTAGGTAGATTGCAAGTAGAGAACAAGGACACGAGGGACGTCCACGAAATGAGGATCAACCCCCAGCCATCTTTGACCAACAGGCTTTCATAGAAGCTGTGGGTGTCACAGTTGCCATATTTGCACAAACTAGTGCAGCTAGAGGTCAAGAAGGATCGAGTAATCTCGAAAAAGTTCAAGGCACTTCATCCTCCAATATTTATAATAGAAGGGGACCCAAAGGCAGCACATCATTGGTTTCAACAAGTTGAGAAAAAGAACATGGACGAGCCATTACATGTGACTTATCTTTTGGAAACTAAGGTGGAAATTAGTCAAATATGTCAAGATTATGAGTTAGAAATCTCAGGGATTCTACTCATGGCAGACCTTCTTGTCATGGACATGTCAGATTTCTATGTAATTCTTGGCATGGATTGGTTAACAGCAAATCAAATCATTATTGATTATGATCATAAAAGAATGATTATCCACACACTAGATGATATAGGTGTTGTATTTCAAAAGGATATGCATGATACTTTTCCCCAGACTATATATGATTTTAAATGGCATGGATAACTTATGGGTTGGCTGGCATGTCTCACCCTAGAAAAAAATGGTACATTGAATATGGATCTTCTTAGGATAGTTTGTGAATACGAGGATATTTTTCTTGATGAATTACTAGGATTACCACGACATAGAAATGTGAATTTTTGTATTCAGTTACATTCTGGTATATCATCTATTTTTATGACTCAACATAGGATGACACCAATTGAATTACAAGAACTCAAAGTCTTGATACAAGATTTGTTGGACAATGGTTTCATTAGACACAACACTTCACCTTGGGGTGCTCCGGTTTTATTTGCAAAGAAGAAAGATAAAACCCTTTGACTGTTCATTGATTATCATACAGTTGAATAGGGTTACGATAAAGAATTGGTATCTGTTATCAAGGATTGATGATTTATTTGACCAGTTAAAAGAGACACAAGTCTTTTCCAAAATATATCTTTATACCAGATATCACTAGTTGCTAGTTAGGGAGGCTAACATCCCAAAGACAGCATTTAGAACACGATATGGGCATTTTGAGTTAATAGTAATGGCTTTCAAATTAACAAATGTGTCAGTAGCATTCATCAATCTTATGCATAGAATATTTTAGCAATATTTAGATCATTTAGTTGTAATTTGTATGGATGACATTTTGATCTATTTTGAGTTTGAATGAGAGCATGAAAATCATTTAAATATTATTCTCCAAACTTTGAGAGAACATAAGTTGTATGCCAAGTTTGGTAAATGTGACTTTTGGTTGACAGAAGTAAAAATTTTGGGACATATAGTATCTGCTACTAGTGTCTCAGTTGACCCTAAAAAAGTCACGGCAGTAATAAGTTGGAAGAGGCCAAAGTTAGTTTTTGAAATTCGTAGTTTTTTTGGGATTGGCTGGGCATTACAGAAGATTTATTGAAAATTTTTCCCAGTTAGCTACTCCAATGACTAGATTTTACCAGGAAAGAAGTCAAGTATAAGTGAACTGATTCATGTGAAAAGGCATTCTAGGAATTGAAAATGAGATTTACTTTAGCTTATATTCTGATAGTTCCAAATAGGGGATAGAAATATATAGTGTATTATGATGCCTCAAAAGATGGATTGGGATGTGTTCTGATGTAATCCAGGAGTGTTGTAGCTTATGGTTCAAGGTAGTTAAAAAATCATGAGTAGAATTACCCCACACATGATATAGAGTTAGTGGCTATAGTCTTTACTTTAAAAATATGGCACTACTATTTGTATATCCAGACCATAAAAGTATGAAATATATCTTTACAAAATGAGACCTTAATTTGAGATAGCGTAGATGGATGGAGTATAAAAAATCATGATTTTACTTTTTATTACCATCCAAGTAAGGTAAATGTGGTGGCTGATGCACTTAGTCGGAAGTCACGAGGTGCACGGGCTAGTATAACTTTATGGGAATGAGATATTCTTGAAATTATTGGATAATCAACTTATAATATAGCAATCAAAGTCATGGTGTAATCAGAAGTTTATTAGCTTTACCTTCACTATTAAGTAAGGTGATTGAGATTCAGAAATAAGATGTAGAAATATTATCCACAAAGAATCAAGTATAGACTAGTACATACGATGAAGGTTGGGCTATTCGTATGGATGGTAGTCTTTGTTTCAGGGGACGGACTATGATTCCCCAGATAATAGAATTGAGAGAGGAGATTCTTAGAGAATTTCACTATTCTCATTTTATAGTACATCCGGGTGGCCATTGCTAGTATTATTGGAATGAGATGAAGAGACACATTGGAAATTTTAAATGATGATGCCTCATGTGTCAATAGATAAAGGCTAAGCATTAGAGGCTATCATGATTATTCTAGCCTTTGGATGTAGTAGAGTGAAAATGGGAGCATATCACAATGGATTTTGTGATTCACTTTCCACGGACATCACGAAAACATGATGTTGTGTGGGTAATTGTGGATCGGCTTACAAAGTCCGCACATTTTTTGGCAATGCGAATGACCTTCATATGCGAGGAATTGTGCAGGTTGTACATATGAGAAATTGTCCAATTACATGGAGTGCCAGTATCTATTGTAATAAACAAAGATCCCAGATTTATGACTCATTTTTGGGAGAGGAAAGCAATGGGAACACAGTTGATAATGATCACTATTTTTGATCCACAAATAAATAGTCAGTCAGATAGAACCATACAAGTTTTGGAAGATATCTTACGAGCATATTGTCTAGATTTCAAGGGTAGCCGGGAAGAACATCTACCTTTAGTCGAGTTTTACTATAACAAAAGTTATCAGGCAAGTATCCAAATGGCACCATATGAAGCATTATATGGAAGACCAAGTTGATCTCTAATTTGTTGGGCTGAGGTGGGCGACAGATCCATCACGGGTCTAGATGTGATTATAAATATCTCAGAGAAAATAGATTTGATATGACAACATCTTCTTACAACTCAAAGTTAACAGAAAATTTATGCTGATAGATGACAGTGACCTCTAGAATTTGAAGGTGAGAGATCATGTTTTCTTGAAAGTGATGTCAAAAAGAGGAGTTATTAGATTTGGCAAGCTTCGAAAGTTTTTGCCAAGATATATTGAGCCTTTCAGAATACTCAAGAAGGTGGGTTTGGTTACTTATCGGTTGACATTACCATCACATTTATATGGTGTCCATGAGATATTCCATGTCTCTATGCTTAGGAAATATATTATTGATCCAACTTATATAATGGATTGGAGTAAACTTGTTTTTAAAGTAGAGGGAATGTTTAAAAAAATACCAATACGTATCATTGATAGTTAAGACCAAGTTTTGCGATGCAAGACTGTGAAGCTAGTAAAAGTGATATGGCAGCATCAAGGAATAGAAGAAGTAACATGGGAACATGAAGACACGGTGTGTGTTTCTTATACTTTTTTATTTGGAAATGAACATATGTGTTTTAGTAATTTAATAATTATTTAACTTCAAGATATGTTTATAATTGTAAAGTTGCATCTTTGAGAATTTCGGGATGAAATTGTTTAAGGAGGAGATAATGTGAAATCCCGAAAAAAATAAAGAAATAAATATTATGATTTTGTTTCTGGAAAAAAATGGAGAAAATAGTAATTTTGCAATAAGAAAAATAAGCTAAAAATTTTAAAATCCTAATGACAAAATGGATTTTGTTATTGAATTTATTTTGGAAAATATAGCTACGGTAATAAATTTTGTCAAATTCTGAAGTCAGATTTTCGTTATTTTTAAATTTATTTAAATAATTATTATTTATAAATAAATAAATAAATAAAATGGAAGCAGAAGACTGCACCATGATGTCAGCACGAGATTTGTTTATTTTCTTTTAATCATAACAGATTATTCTGGTATCAGAATAGAATAGTCCATAAACTAAAGTTGCTCTTATTTTTTTTAAAGTTTTTTTAATTTTTACAATGCAAAATCAGGTTGATGATTTTAATCTATTTTTGATCTATTGCAAGGCAAAATCTGTGCATCATTACTTAATAATTTTTTAGTTTGTCTATATTTTTAATTTTGAAAAATGAAGTTCATTTTTTCAAATACTTTTTGTATTGGTACCAAAACACAAATCTTCCAATGAGATATGTATGAATTAAATATTGATAAGTTTCATGCATAGCAATCAGTACTCTTCCATAGTAAGAACTTATTCCAACATTTTGAGTTTCATATCTTTAACTTTTTACATAGCATAATTAGATTTAAAGCTTGCATTATTAATCTGTAATAACATTTAAGATTTTATTAAATATCATATTAAATAAGTATTGCGAGTTATATTGTTCATTTTCATTTCAAAAATAAATCAACACTTGTTATTTTCAATATTTTAAATGACAAACATCTTACACATTTTTTGTATTAAAACTTATTTAGGTTCTACATGCATGTTGAAAATTATTTGCCAAACAAATGAAATATTTATTTCGTGTATGTTTGCAAGTTGAATTGTTATGTTTGGAATGGCATCTACTCCAAATATTTATGTTTGGAATTTCTGATTTCTATAACGACAACTATGTCATGAAATATAAAATGTCTTTATCATGATTCCTAAGAAGTGAAGTCTTCTAAATTTAATTTTCTAATATGTGGTTCATTAATCAACTTTGCAAAATAATCTCTTACATATGTATATATCATAATAAACTAATTCAGAAATTAATTCACTTGGTATTTATTTCATAATTACTATCTTATTATTTTCATTGGATTTAATGATTTATGAGGCTGCCATAATAAAAAGAGAAATTATAAAAAATAGAAATGAGAAGATATAAAAGACAAACTTTTGTATGTTTTGTTTTGCATTATACATTCTAAAGCATGACATATTTATACAAGTAGAATGTATTAAATAAATCATAATGACAATTATATAGTCAATGAAAATAATACAAATCAATAAAAAACATATGTATACTAATCATCATAATCATGAGACAAGTGTTCTAACAACCCCTTCCAAACATGATAATATGTGATTATTACTTAATCTAAATGTTGAGTCTATTAACATTTCATGATAGTCTACCAACATTTTTGTTATGATTATTATTAAAATTATTACTTAATTTAAGTCTAGTTTTCTTGATTTAATTTATTCTGGTTTGATTTATTTTAAAAATTTATAGTCATGTATTTTTTTTAATTATTATTGTTTTGTATTTATTTTTTTTACATTTTACCATATCATGTATTTTATTTTTGGTATGCAAGTTAAGCTTATGGAAAATGAAAATGCATAACAAGAAAATGTCACGTATTTTCATGTTCATATGCTTCCTAAACAAATAAGTGGAAGCATAAAATAAAACTAAAGAACAGATGCATAAAAAATTTAAAAAAAAATGAGTCGTATGGGAGAACATTTGAGGTGAAATACTGACAAGGATTGTCTCTTAGGTTAACGTTAAACATAACAAAAGAAAAGAAAATAATGGGCAAAGAAAGAGATGAAAGAAAAACATAACAAAATAAAAAAGAGCTGAAATAGAAACATGCAGAAAAAAAAAAAGAAAAGAAAAGAGGCATAAATATAAAAGAGTGGTTGCTACTCAGATCAATTTTTTGTCTTTGTTGTACTCGGATTTATGTTATTAATTACTTGTGTTTTTGAACTATATTTTTTTATATGGCATTTTTGTGATTACTAGCCATTGGATTTATATGGTATATGTCCATGTTTATGGGATATTTTTGTGAATTACTATGTACACCTTGTATCTCAATATGTATAACTAAGTCCATTTTCTATGATAGGGGTATACTTTGTATGATGGTTTAATTTTTTATGTGAGCCAAATTTATAAACATTTAGATTATAAGTTGGTTTTTGTTATTTTTTTATTGTATAATATATTTTAATTTTTAGTAGTTTTCACCATATTATTCCTATTGAGAATTTAGAAGTTATAAAATTTGGATTCTCATATTGTCATTCTAACCACGCTATCATCTATTTGATGCATTATTGAATTCAATCTATCTAACATGAATTACACTTGTCTAGAAAAATGAATTACTGATTTCAAGTTTATACATCATTGCACATAATATTATGCTAAAATATAAAATCAACTCATCATCCTAGTCTTACATCCTTCTTAATCACAATCTATTTTTTTATTTTTAGCTAGCATACAATTTAATCATTGGAAAATATGTTAGATTATGTTTCACTTGTCTCAAATTTAAATTTCAAATTTCTAAAAAAAATATCTGCGCTTCATGTTTGTGGTTGTATAGTTAGAATTCTTTATTGATGGACCCTCATACTCACAAAATTATATTTTAGCAAATTCCTACACTTTAGAGTGAGCAAGCATAATTTTGTATTCGTTGCTAGGGAGTGAAGTACATCATGGACCAACACAAATCTCAAAGCATATGTTGTCAACCTTACATCGGATGCTAAGTTACTATCTTCTTTTCTTGGTTAGATTTTATTTTCATTTTAGGTTGCTTTGTAATTATATAATTTCATTATTTATTAAAAATAAACAAAAAAATATGTAGCATTGATCCATGAGTAGATGAACAAGAAATGAAATTGGTAGGCTCGAATTGTATGAAACTTTGTTTGGGGAAGTGTTTGATACCCTCCATACTCACCATATCATATTTATCTTTTGCAGACAAGGCATGCCAACTAGTGAAAATGATTTATGACCTTTACATCCCAAACAGAGCACTACACCAGTTGGTTTCATGTTTCTACCTATTGAACCACACACAAAGATTAAGTATGATTTGTTTGCTGTAATTTTTAATTATTAGGGCATGAAGTCAAAACCCCCTTATGTGTAGTGCATATATATACATTTGAGGATATAATAAATAGGTTCTACTATGCTTATCAAATTAAGATTAATAGATTAAAATTTTTCTCATTTACCTGGAAAGACTTGGCTAATAGTTTGCTCTATACATTGAGACCTTGATCCATTTGAACTAGAGAAAAAGAGTATTGAATGTTTTAGAAAATTTTTTCGTGCCCATTTGGTCCATAAAGTGAAAAAACTTAATGAATAGTTTTGTTTAGAGTGAGATTGAGTTGCTTTAGACATGGGAAAGGTTTGAAGAATCTTTATCTTCTACATAACCCATGATTATGAGAGTTAGAGGCTAGTCTTATATTTTAATGAGAGTATAACTCCAAAAGATAAAATATTTTTTGTTGTTATCGTATACCTGAGCTTTCTTGAAAAAGAATCTTGAAGATGCTATGACATAGATAAAATTTTTGAGAATTCTAAATCTTGCACAATATCATGTCCCATGAATTGTACTGATGGGTCTAGGATCAAGCACATCACATGTGGAGAAAACATGTTTAACTTGGGAGAAGATAATTGAATGAATGCTAAGATAAGTATGTTGATTAAAGAGATAAAGGTTTTAAAATTGAGAAAAAAAGAGAGGACAAGAACTATCTTTAAAAAGGAACTCTTACAAGTTGGTGAGATTTGTCATGAATATAGCCATGACACTAGAGTTTGCCCATTTTTTCATTGGTCTCTTGACGTGATGACTAAGCTTTTGCATGTTTTTAATAAATTTTAAAACTAACTATTTAATTCGAGGGTACTTAAACATGTTTAGATTTAATGCTCGAAATCCTCATTACATTAATTATATGAGTGATATGTGTTACAATCACGTCCCATTAGGAATCAAAAATTTTCTACAATCTCTAGTCGACCAGCTTTAAAGAAGGATCTAATCTAATTCATTTTCAAGAAATATGAACTAAGTTAAAAATTTTAGCAAAGGTTTACTAGAATTCATGATGTGAAGAGAGAAACTAGGAACAAGCTAACAAGGTTGACCAATTTTTTAAGTGGTCATAAAAATAGAAACCCTCTACCCTACTCTATTTCCAATCACACTAATAAAAGTGGACCCACTTAAAAGCCAAATTAGGTCCAAGTAATGACTATTTTGAAAAGTGGTAAGTATATCTCAAAGACAATCTTAGATATGCACCTATGCATGTTACACTAGTTAGAACCCAAAGGTAGTTGAGGATTAAGATAGGGTTAACCAGCCTAACATTGAGGAGTATAACACTATAGTTGTTGAGTCTCATGTGGATCCTAAAAAGCAGCATTGCCTATTTCTATAGGCTTTCATGTTACCAAAGTCATTAGATGTATCAAATGAGATTTTAAATCATCTCAATCATGTTAACCTTTGTTTATCTTCACTTCATGTGATTGATCATATCTCTAAATATACCAAGGTAATTAAAGACATGTTCATCATTAAAACGAAGCATAATTATATAAAGACTACATTCTTAGATGAATAGTTGAGCACCATTTTGTCACATAATATCTCTCCTTAATATAAGAATTTTGGGCATCCTATTATTTCATGTGTGATAAGAGATTTTATCAGTGAGCATGCATTATTTAATATGTGGATAGTATGAATTTCCTTCCTTTTTCAATGTAAAAGGGTTAGGCTTAAGTGAGTTGTGACCTACCTTATTTTCCCTTCAACTAGCTAATAGGTTAATCAATATGTCATGGACATGGATTTTGTGGAGGATATTTTAGTTACCATAAAAAACTTATTCTACCCTATAAATTCTATGATGCTAGATACTAAACCCACATTAAACCATAGTAAAAATATTCAGTTTAATTAATAGGAGCAAAATTAAATTAAGTTTAATTTTAATAGTTTTAATTTAATATTTTGTTTTATTTAATTTATGGTTACTCTCATGTTTTGTATGTGTATGAAGGGTTGAAGATTTTGAATAAAAAATAATATTGTTTTTTTTTCTATCTAGAGTGCTATAATTAATAGTAGTGGTAATAATAAGTTCAATTAAAATAAAACATAATTTAAAAGAGTGTGATGTACGGTGTTGCAAGCACATAACAGGATGAGATAGATGTAACATAAATGAGAGGGAAAACAAAAAAGTAATGGAAATAGAAGAAAACAGAAGGAAATAAAAAAAATAAACAAATAGAAGAGGACGTTCAAGTTTTGATGTAAAGACACTTTTAATTCTTAATAAGTTTTTTGGTTTGTAATATTTTTTATACTAGTTTGATTCTATTTTGAGTTTGTTTTCCAAAAAAAATTGATCTCACTTTTATTTTCTCCTATGGTATTGTGGGCATTCGATGTTGTGGTATTCTGGTTTTGAGCATGAAAGAAATTTATCGGAGCACTGAAGAAATTTAGTGGAGCTTGGTTGTTGCAATGTATGGAGGAGCAGCAAAATTAAATCAATCAAATTTAAGATAAGATTTGATGGGATATTTAAACATTTCAATGATTTTTGATAAAAAATTATTATTTGCATTTTATTGGACATTAATGTTGTATTTGGACTAGAATTTGGCTAATTATTTTAGTATTGTATTTTTCATTTGTTTTTGTTTAAATTATGAAAAATATTTTCGATATAATAAGGTTTTGATGACCCAAAAAGTTTGGAAAAATCCTGAAATAATTTGTGGTTACTTTTAGAATTGAAAATATATTTTTTGACTCTAAAAAATATATACGCCCAAGTGATATTAGAATACATTTTTGGAGAATAGAAAAAGTATATATATATATATGTATGTATGTATATAAATATATAAATACATAAATATATAAATACATAAATATATAAATACATAAATATATAAATACATAAATATATAAATACATAAATATATAAATATATAAAATAAATAAATAAATACATTAAAATATAAATATATAAATATATAAATATATAAATATATAAATATATAAATATATAAATATATAAATATATAAATGTATAAATATATAAATATATAAATATATAAATATATAAATATATAAATTTATGAATATATCAATTCATAAATATATCAATATATATATATATATATGTATGTATGTATGTATGTATGTATTAATATATTAATATATTAATATAAAAATATAAAAATATAAAAATATATCAATTCATAAATATATCGATATATATATATATATATCTATATATAAATATATCAATACATAAATATATCAATACATAAATATATCAATATATCAATATATCAATACATAAATATATCAATATATCAATATATCAATACATAAATATATCAATATATATATATATATGTATGTATGTATGTATGTATGTATGTATGTATGTATGTATGTATGTATTAATATATTAATATAAAAATATATAAATATATAAATATATCAATTCATAAATATATCTATATATAAATATATCAATACATAAATATATCAATATATAAATATATCAATACATATATATATATATATATATATATATATATATATATATGTTTATATATATATATTCATACATAAATATATCAATATATATATTTATCAATACATAAATATATCAATAAATAAATATATCAATACATAAATATATCGATACATAAATATTTCAATACATAAATATATTGAATCACATATATATATCAATATATAAATATATCTATACATAAATATATCACTATATTAATATATCAATAAATTAAATATCAATACATAAATATATAAATATATAAATACACACACACACACCATACACACACACATATATATTATATATATTAATACATAATATATAAATATATAAATACATAAATATATAAATATATAAATATAGACATATATAAAGTATATAAATATATAAATATATTAATATATTAATATATAAATATATAAATATATACATATATAATATATAAATATATAAATATATACATATATAAATATATAAATATATAAATATATAAATATATACATATATAAATATATAAAGATATACATATATAAATATATAAATATATAATATATAAATATATAAATATATAATATATAAATATATAATATAATATATAAATATATAATATATAAATATATAAATATCTAAATATATAAATATCTAAATATATAAATATATAAATATATAAATATATAAATATATAAATATATAAATATATAAATATATAAATATATAAATATATAAATATATAAATATATAAATATATAAATATATAAATATATAAATATATAAATATATAAATATATAAATATATAATATATAAATATATAAATAAATAAATATATAAATAAATAATATATAAATATATAAATATATAAATATATAAATATATAAATATATAAATATATAAATATATAAATATATAAATATATAAATATATAAATATATAAATATATAAATATATAAATATATAAATATATAAATATATAAATATATAAATATATAAATATATAAATATATAAATATATAAATATATAAATATATAAATATATAAATATATAAATATATAAATATATAAATATATAAATATAATATATAAATATATAATATATACAGATATACATATATAAATATATAAATATATACATATA